>KZ069676.1:0-33674 GCA_002091845.1 Anopheles cracens
GTGGCATTCCGTGGGTGGGAGCGTTTGGGGGAGGAGAAAGAAATCATTTGCATTCTGCTGTTTGCAAAATGAGTTGACACCGACATGATCTACAGATAATGAGATTTTATCTGCCATCGTTTTTTTCATTTCCAGCGAAATGAGACTCGTGAGAATATCATGACGTTATGAGGTGCTAGGTTTCGCTTTCTCATTTTTATGTTAAAATTCGTCATGAAGAACGATTATACTTAAGAAGCGTTATTCTGACATGTATTAGTTTTGTGTTGAAAAACTGCAAAAAATGTTTTTTTATTTTTGATTGTATGATAATCTCTGTTTAATGTACACTACCTATTTTAAGGAGAATATCTGCCTTAAGAAGAATATCTATCTGAGGGAGAATACATGCATTTTGAATTAAAATTATCTAAAAAAGGTAACCTGTTTTTTACGAATTATTTTTAAAGCGTTTCGAAGCGTTTCGCTTAGCATTTTGCATACTTTCCGGCTGATTGTGCAGACTTTGTTCACAGAGCAACGCTGCGGAAGCACCACCTGTACGCACCTGAAATCGCTCATCTGATGTGTAAACCGCGGTTCCGGCTGACAGGATGTGTAGATCTCGTTTCCGGATCCAGGAGACCTGTTGGCGGCGACCCCGGAAACGACCGGGCGTTGTTGGGTGGGGTTGTTATGCCGATGCCGTTCCGTTTGATGCCGCCGAACGACGAGTTCCTCCCCCCGGGGAGAAAGCGTTTGTGAATGGAGAACAAATTGGAATTGAAGTTAGAGAAGCAATGGAAAAAACAGGCACCTCACAGCGAATACCGAGGTGGTACATTTGAGTGGGGCTGGGGCGAATCGCGCTTATTGAATTTTATTTACACAGCCCCGTGCGCGTTTGCAAACAAATGCAAATCACCGACCGTCGTTCAGGGTCGCCCGGGAACGCGGCTCTGGTTTTGCGCCGGGACGTTGAAAGGCGGCTCTCGTCGAAGGGGGTGCTCGTTTTACGTGTCTCGAGGGAGAAGCGAGAGAAGGAACAAAAAAAAACACACGCACACCACCTCTTTCAACTGATAAATACACCGCCCGATGTTTGATGTGTTTATAAGAGTTGATAAATTTTCCTCCCGACCATATGTTGTTCATTAATTTATTTTAAATACATATTTCGATTTGGAGATGTTTTATATGATACTGTGATGATTGCTGTGCAAAATAGTTGTACTAGATATGGTACTATTATAAACTTTATGCTTGACTCCAAGAACCATTGAACAGTCTGTAAACAAATACATGCCTGATTGATTGTGCTGCTCTAATGATTGTGCTCGTGTATTCCAAGCTATTCAAAATCAATCAGTGCGTTTCTATAGAGGTTCTGTAGAGGTATTTGTGATTGTTTTTTTTTTTGGTAGCAGCAGATTATCTAGCGAACAAATCATACGATACAACCACAATGCTAGAGAGGTATTCATGTATCACAGCACACCGATGGAGAGAACAAATATGTTATTAATAGAAGAAAAAAGGTCTAAAACAAAGCCAAATAGCAGCTGCATGGGAAAGCCGTACTAGCATATTAGGATGAGTTCTTGGAAGTTGCAAATCGAACAAATAATAAACAAACCAAACTCTGGTTTCACCCAAAGTATCATCTCCTGTATCGTGTTGCTTGCGCTTTGCAAGAGTTATTGTTCGATATCGTGACTGTGTGTGCGTGAGTGTGTTTTTTTAACAAAGGTTCCTACTAAGGTTTCCTATAAAGAGCTATTTATTTCCAGCAGCACACCGCTCAGCCACGGAACTTTTAACGAGCGGGCCAAAGTATCACCCTCACAAATGCAGGGTAATCAAAGGAGCACACAAACAAACAAGCCATCGCGGAAGCACCACCTGTACGCACCTGAAATCGCTCATCTGATGTGTAAACCGCGGTTCCGGCTGACAGGATGTGTAGATCTCGTTTCCGGATCCAGGAGACCTGTTGGCGGCGACCCCGGAAACGACCGGGCGTTGTTGGGTGGGGTTGTTATGCCGATGCCGTTCCGTTTGATGCCGCCGAACGACGAGTTCCTCCCCCCGGTACGACTGCTGATAGAGCACCATTCGAACAGTAACGTGTTTGTCTTGTTTGCCCGACGCTTCTTAGAGCCCTGCCTAAGGGTTTTGAAGAAAAAATCTCATTTCAAGTGCTATATTAAGTAGACTATTTGGTTGTAATTTTTTCAACTAATGTCTTCTTCATATCATTTGCGTCAAACATGAAGATCTTTGTATAAGTTAGGATTTTTGGTAATATTCTACTCGCCAGTTAGGTTTTCAGCGCTACAACCTAAACTTAGATTAAAGACGAACGTAATTTCACTTGATAAAAGAGTTGAACACAAAATATTCAAAGATATCTTGAACTCCAAAATATTTCATATCTGTTCTTGCTATCCTAGTGTATCAAGATCCTATATACATATGATATGTTGTTCATTAATTTATTTTAAATACATATTTCGATTTGGAGATGTTTTATATGATACTGTGATGATTGCTGTGCAAAATAGTTGTACTAGATATGGTACTATTATAAACTTTATGCTTGACTCCAAGAACCATTGAACAGTCTGTAAACAAATACATGCCTGATTGATTGTGCTGCTCTAATGATTGTGCTCGTGTATTCCAAGCTATTCAAAATCAATCAGTGCGTTTCTATAGAGGTTCTGTAGAGGTATTTGTGATTGTTTTTTTTTTGGTAGCAGCAGATTATCTAGCGAACAAATCATACGATACAACCACAATGCTAGAGAGGTATTCATGTATCACAGCACACCGATGGAGAGAACAAATATGTTATTAATAGAAGAAAAAAGGTCTAAAACAAAGCCAAATAGCAGCTGCATGGGAAAGCCGTACTAGCATATTAGGATGAGTTCTTGGAAGTTGCAAATCGAACAAATAATAAACAAACCAAACTCTGGTTTCACCCAAAGTATCATCTCCTGTATCGTGTTGCTTGCGCTTTGCAAGAGTTATTGTTCGATATCGTGACTGTGTGTGCGTGAGTGTGTTTTTTTAACAAAGGTTCCTACTAAGGTTTCCTATAAAGAGCTATTTATTTCCAGCAGCACACCGCTCAGCCACGGAACTTTTAACGAGCGGCCCAAAGTATCACCCTCACAAATGCAGGGTAATCAAAGGAGCACACAAACAAACAAGCCATCGTGGAAGCACCACCTGTACGCACCTGAAATCGCTCATCTGATGTGTAAACCGCGGTTCCGGCTGACAGGATGTGTAGATCTCGTTTCCGGATCCAGGAGACCTGTTGGCGGCGACCCCGGAAACGACCGGGCGTTGTTGGGTGGGGTTGTTATGCCGATGCCGTTCCGTTTGATGCCGCCGAACGACGAGTTCCTCCCCCCGGGGAGAAAGCGTTTGTGAATGGAGAACAAATTGGAATTGAAGTTAGAGAAGCAATGGAAAAACAGGCACCTCACAGCGAATACCGAGGTGGTACATTTGAGTGGGGCTGGGGCGAATCGCGCTTATTGAATTTTATTTACACAGCCCCGTGCGCGTTTGCAAACAAATGCAAATCACCGACCGTCGTTCAGGGTCGCCCGGGAACGCGGCTCTGGTTTTGCGCCGGGACGTTGAAAGGCGGCTAGCCCGGATATGGAAGTTGGAATGCATGCACAGCACAGGCTTTAGGAAGACGATCGAGCTTCTCAAGGGGGGTTTGAAGGTGGTGAAGGGTAGCTTGCCCCCGGCAGGGGCAGAAATAATAAACTTTGCGCTCAAACACCCAAACCCACTTGTGCCGGGGCGTACCGAATGCCTAATTTGGTGTCCGTAGTTAAGCTCAACCATGGTAGAATAAATTGCCCCCCCTCCCCCCCCTCTTTTCCCCACCCATCGATGGCTCCCGGGCACTTGGCAATGGTTCCACCGTGGAGTGCACGGCAACGAGGATAATTAAATTTACAGTACAGTCGACTTTTTTTTTAATGCTCAGCACAAACACGCGCACTGCATCCGCTTGGTGTGTGTGTGTGTGTTCGGTGCGATCGAAAGTGCTGGACGGTTTGCTATTTTCGGCTAATATGAGCCGGAGGAGCAGACCGTAAGTGGCTTCGTGAAATGGAAACTGTCTGGAAAGTAAGCATAAACATCAATTCTTGATGATTCAAATGTTTGGTAATTGTTTTTGTGTATGTACACCGTAATTGAATTACACTGTTTCATAACGATGATTGCTAGGTAATATGATAACAAGGTATTATTTTACCTGAAACTAATCTAGGATGCATTCCACGTGCAGTTTTCGAACGATTTTTCAATCATAATCATCTGTTAGTACTATTCCTGCACGAAACTCCACGAAACTAACTAACTAACGGAGAATATTTTATTAGCTCGAGCGATTTCCGGTGATGGGCTTAATAAAAAATGCTTCTTTTCACCGATTCACGGCCTGTAATCTACACCATACATTGTATTTCATTATATTTTAGCTCCATACACACATAATTCGATGAAACCGAACATTTCCAACAGGTGTGTGGGAAGTCCTCTAATACTAACGATATGGAATACGAGCGTTAGGCAGTACGGCGCTATTGTTTTCGCCATCAGTTAAAATTAAAAATAAAATGATGTATTAATGTATGAAAGCTATTAATAGTTCACCAATTCATTGTAATGACTTTAATTGAAAATAATGTGTTTTCGAGTAGCATAATGTCAAATTATCAAGTTATGTGATGCAGTAATTCCAAATTTGGTAACTTTAATTGAAAATAATGTGTTTTCGAGTAGCATAATGTCAAATTATCAAGTTATGTGATGCAGTAATTCCAAATTTGGTCAGTGTGAGATAAATTCCAGCAAATGGTGTAAACAAAAATTGCCTAAAATAAAGTCTTGGACGTTTCAAATATGCAATTAAAATTGCAGATAGACAGGTTAACCTGAATTTATAGTTTTTATTATAATAAAGTCCTTGAAAGGCCTAGCTATAGATTTTGTGTACGGTTGCTATGGAACTCTCTATTATCCATGTTTCCATTGCATCAAATTGCGTTTCCATTGGCTATTGAATACTGTTAACAACTTATCCCTGTACTGTTATTTCCTCGTATAAACGTCAAATGAGTTTAAACAATTAACTTATACACATTTTATGTAGCTTAAGGTACTATGACAGGAAAATTGACCTATCACAAAAATGTTCTTGAGTTGATTTTGGGTGGTAAAAAGACCTAATACAGAAAGCAGATTTGAAGTAACAGCAAAGTACAAATTGTATTGGTTAAAATAGGTAGCATTTTGGAAGACTAAACTAGATTTTTTTAGGTTTCGGTTCCAAAGTAGTAGTAACTGAAAATGATATGTTGTTATCTTACTTCAAGATCGTGTTCAATTACCGTGAAGTTTCTAGGATCGACTAAGCAACTTAAAATGTAAATCTTCTATAACATATTTTTTGTACAGTCATTAGCCCACCATTATCATATTCTAAACCATTGCTTCCCTCCGGTCAAAAAAAGCAAAACATTTGCATATGTACACACACATATCGGCCCGGAAATAGATTGCTGCCACACCTTCACCATCGCCTAACCAAATTTAGTTCAAACAAACACCCACACACACCTTAACCGTGCTGGTTCTAGCTGCGTGTCATGTCAAGATGTCAATTACACGCAGCAATTTTTCAAACCATCTACTATAGAAGATAACGTTCTTTGCTATGTTTTTTTTCACCCCAACCACCAAACCAGCACGAAAAAACGGCGCTTTTAGCACCATTTTCAAAGAGAATAAAAGCGTGCCCCATTTCTCCATCCGGTGACTCCCTTCCCTGTTCCCATGCGGTCGCTCCGTTTGGAGTGTCATTCGCAGGAAAAAAAAACCCTATCGGCACCATACACCCCCTGCGGCCCACATCAATTGGTAATCCAATTTTTCAAAAGCCACGCGCTCGCGTGCGAATGTGTGTGTGTGTGTGTTTGTGATTAAGCTCCAGGTTCATCTCACCATTTATTTGCTTGCTGTTGATGTTGCTGTTGTTGTTCGTTTCGTCACAGGTGTAGCTAATCATCTGCCGGCACCGCAGGAAAACAGAATAATCAAAAAATTCTCACCCCACCCCTACTTCGACTTCGATGTGCCTCGGAACATAACGACCCGCGTCGGCCAGACCGCTTTCATCAACTGCCGGGTCGAGCAGATGGGCGACAAATCGGTGAGTGTGACGTTTTTTTTTTTCTTTCTTATATTCAATTTCTGCACAGCGTGCGCCTTACGCACGAGTGCGCTCGTGCTTCGCGAATTGAGTTTTTTGCTTCATGGTGTATTTTGGGCCCCCCGAGAAGATATCATTATTTAGGTGGGTTTGGGATCAGAATAATGACTGTTTGGGAGGAAAATTGTGAGCGCAGTAGGCACCCACGTTGGGTAATATTTATAAAATGGGCTAAAAAAGCATCAATGCAGCGTTGCTCTGTGAACAAAGTCTGCACAATCAGCCGGAAAGTATGCAAAATGCTAAGCGAAACGCTTCGAAACGCTTTAAAAATAATTCGTAAAAAACAGGTTACCTTTTTTAGATAATTTTAATTCAAAATGCATGTATTCTCCCTCAGATAGATATTCTTCTTAAGGCAGATATTCTCCTTAAAATAGGTAGTGTACAT
Organism: Anopheles cracens; assembly: GCA_002091845.1. Lineage (NCBI taxonomy): Eukaryota > Metazoa > Arthropoda > Insecta > Diptera > Culicidae > Anopheles > Anopheles cracens. The sequence continues at coordinate 6,681 of KZ069676.1, forward strand.
TAAACAGAGATTATCATACAATCAAAAATAAAAAAACCCCTTAGGCAGGGCTCTAAGAAGCGTCGGGCAAACAAGACAAACACGTTACTGTTCGAATGGTGCTCTATCAGCAGTCGTACGGAACTGTCAGATCATTTTACTGTTTTCTGGAAGTTGGTTTCAATTTGTATGTTGAAACTGTTCTACAATAACCACCAACAACGATAAAAATTTTGCGAATGTAAACATACGAAAACACAAACATCCACCGATAGCAGACATGCCAGCCAAAATCAAACTGTCTTGTTCGATGTCTTGTTTGTCTGGCATGTCTTATGCTGTCTGATGGTCTTGTTCGACGACTCTTCAATATTATCATTAATGCAAGTGGCTTTGACATTACATTTGAAGTACACCTTGGCACGTACTAAAACATTGACGATCAAAAGAAATCAACAAAACACTGCAGCTTAAGTAGTACATTCGAACAAACACCTGCTTTGCTGGTTCTTCTGGATTGAAGAGAAATCTTAAAACATAACGATAAACTTTCCAACCTGCAGGTGATACGATCCGATAAAGCAGAGAACTGGACGCTGCAGATAAAGTTCGCCCAGCAGCGAGACTCCGGCATATACGAGTGTCAGGTGAACACGGAACCAAAGATGTCGATGGCATTTCGACTGAACGTTGTAGGTGAGGAACATGCTTCAGCTACCGGAAGCAGCGCTTGTATTAAGAGAAAACCCCCATCCCCCCCCCATCGAGCGCCACCCACCACAACCCTTTCCGCAACGGAAGCGAATCATATTGACACACACACAAACACACACACGCACACACGCCCTCTTCCGCATAATTAGTCCATTTCAATTGATCCGGTTAGCGTGCGGTGAGGGTTTACGGTTCGGCCATTGATTGAATCCGGCGTGAAGTTTTGCGTCCCGTCAAAGCCAATCAGCCGAAACTTTTGGCGCTCGGAGAGGCGGATAAAAGTTAAAAACACACACACACAGACACCGAGCACTCGTTGTAACGTTGCTACTGCCATTTATGCTGCCCTTTTCCAGGCTGAAAATACTGGACGCCAAACTGTCCGACTCGGGCAACTACACGTGTCTGCCGACGTCAGCGGAAGGAACCAGCGTGATGGTGCATGTGATAAACGGTAAGTGTCGGCTTTTGATTGGGGCTGCTTGGTGGTGTAATGTCGGGTTAATAAAATTACTGCGAGCACACGCGGCGGCCCGAGCGTCAACGTTTTCGTTTGCCCTCCGTTCGGTTCGAAGGTGTCGGTTGGATGTCCGCAGCCGGAAGGGTCAATTAACCAGTCGAACGAATGATGGGAATGTAATTTCGCTTACTATCCGGCGGTCGCTCACCTCATGTTACCCAACAGTTCTGGTTCGATACAGTAATTGAGTGTTGGCGCTGGCTTGTGGAATTATTTGAAATTTAAACCTCCTGCTGTTCTGCTATCCAAACATGTTTGATAACGTGGTAGGTGTTCAATGCCTGAACAGTACTTATAGTATTTACAAACTACACTACACTCATCTCATATTGGTGTAAGAGTAGCTCTTTGTTTTTAGTTCTTTTTTTTTTGAAAACAATGCCAATGCAGTTTTTGCATTCAAGCATTATATTTTGAAACTTGTCGCGATTTTAGTTGAGACCATTTCTGATACTTGACGTAGGGCTAAGAGCTTAGAATCTAGATGCTATAGTCACTAACAGGATTGTCATTTATTTATGTTTTATTATGTGTTAAAAATACCCAATGTCCGCCAGAACATGGCCAAGCATTCATTATCATTTTTTTCAATTTATTTATTTCTTTATTCTTTGTATGGAGGCTATTCATTCAAGATACAAAAAGTCTAGTAATTTTTCACATTAGTTCAATGAAAAAGTCTTTATCCCATTTTCAAGAAAGCTAACGACGCCTTTCTAGAACAAAACAGCCGGTTTTCAGGGCTTTCGAGCTGATCCATCAGCGCGAGATGAAAGCTATTCCGTATCACGGTGCTCTTAATGCCGGTCGGAACGACCGTGAAGATGGCTACGGTCACGGTGTGTGTCTCTCGCGCTCTCGAGCGCAACAGCACAAGCTGATAATATCTTTTGTAGTTAATACAGCAGCCGTGGAAGGTGAACGTCCCACTACCCACCCCCAACTCAGCTTCCTAATAAAAGCGGCTCGAGTGGGGTCATGAAAGCACGAGCAGCGAAGCTTTATTATGATGATGTGCTGTTAAGAAGCGCACCGTGTAATCCATACTGGTGCTGGACAATACACACACACACACACACACACGCACCTACAGTAACACGGCACCAAGGACCAAGGATAGGAGCGGGAAAGATAATTGTTATCTCTCTGTTCAACAGGGAAATAATAACTGAGAGAGAGAAAAAAACGAAACGAAGTGCGAAACGGTACGTAGTGCAGTTCCAGCTTGAGGGCGCATTGCCGGAGTGAAACATGCCTGAACAGCAGAGCGCCGGCCGTATTTATGTACCCAGTCGGTGGACTTTAACACGCGAAAGCGATTTTGTGACTGGGCCGTACCGACGCCACCAGACGCTAAATGGTTCTCATTTATGGAAATGTGCCCCCGGTGCGCGAGGTGTATGAAATGTAGATCCCCGACAGCCTAAATCCGAGAATCGTTTCGGTGCGCCCGGTGCACAATGGCACCGTACCACTGCAAGCGGGTCACAGATGCGAAGGACATTTACTCGGACGGTTGTAACCACTGGACACATCGTCGTTGGGCGGGTGGGCTTACTTTTGCGCACAAAAGCTGCATAAGAAAGGATGCGAAACGATTCGTTGCTCTGGTTCTGGTGGGTCTGTAAAACTCATATGGTGGAAACGTGCACATGAAATTGTCATAAACTTGTTGGCTTTCAAGGTGTTTTGAGACAGTCTTTCGTACATTTTGCATGGTCTTTCTATTGTTTTTTTTTTATTTGGAAAATTGTGTTTTACTGAGAAATCTTCCTGCAAGGCGTAGCTAGTTTTTGATGCGTCTTTTCAACTAATTGTTTTATACTTTTGAGACTAATTGTTATGTAAAATAAATAAGTAAACTGATTATGCGTATTATTTTTTTGCAAATAGTCTCATTAAGTTAAGGTGTATTAAAATATACAAACAAATAATGGATTGACAAAAATTTCAATATATTTTTTATATTTCTGAGTGTTACTCTGCTTTTCTGATATATTTTTCATTAGTTTTCCTATTCCTACCTACCTCTTGTTTTTCTTTCTACTTTTTTCCTCCTTCTTTTCCTCCTCCTTCCCTTTTATTTCTAAAAATAGTATATTTGATTATTAAAAATTGTGACAATAAATAAGCAATATCATAAATTGGTTTCATGTTAGGAACCAGAAATGTGCAAAAAATAACCAGAAATAAAATAAAGTCGAAAGTATATTTTATTGTGATGAAAATGTTATAGTCTAATCTTTTGTCTATAACTTGAGCAAACGTTGGTTACTATTATAAACATCAAATAATTTTCCAAGATTCGCGCTCAAGATTTTTCTACACTTTTTGTTCAAATTAAATGCGTTAGTTTATTTGAAACATTTTCAGCAATTGTATACTTCCCTACGCATTAGATTTACACTCAATGTAGATTCAGAATGAGCAATAAAAAGACTTTACTTTAATTCGTACATGGAGTTAAACCATCAGTATGATTAAAAATAAGATTCTCTTTGTCCGCAGCTTGCTTACGTTTCAATTTTGAGTTGTCCCGGTTTTCTTGTGACCGCACACAACAAAAGGATAAACATCGTAGATCTCTTCGCCTCAAGACTGGTTTCAATCGTTCAGTCGCTTGATTGATAACCTTCTTTCAAACTCGAAAGCGAGAATAAAAAACTCACTGCGATTCCCACCTGCAGCTACAGAGCGATCGAACGGACGAGAAAACGGATAGAGTCCCTTCACCGAACCGAAGTGCGCGACGCGTTTTATCTTTCCCGATCCACCGAGCTTACGCTAGCGCTGCGGGGTTCTGCTAGCGGGTGAAAATTTGTTTTCGATTATTTTCACCCTCCACCGGACCCATCCTCGGAAGGAAAAGGGACTCGGAAGCGCCGCACATAAAAGTTCTTTCACACTATCTCTTCTTCCTATATCTTCCATCTCCGGCTTCCCCGCAGGCGAGCATCCGGCGGCGATGCAGCGCGGCTGTGCGACGACCGCGAACAGAGATCAGCACCGGAGCGTGCAGGTGCTGCTGGCGCTGCTGATGCTGCTGGTGCTAGCGTTCGAACGCTGGCACCGAACGACCGCTCTCGACAACCGCGCCCACCGTGGGCGGACGGCGGGTGGCAGCGCGAGTGTACGACCCACCATCGACAGGACGTTGTCGCAGGCGCGCGTGATAACGCGGGCCCGTCCCGTCGGCACATTACCGGGCGCGTGAACGGTGCGAGCGGAAGCTGGGAATGGTGCCGAAAATTATCACATTCAGTGGTGGAAGAGAACAGACAGAAAAAAGCGCAAGAGACGTGACGGCTAAAAAAAACTTGTACATGTTGTGAAGTCGAGTGAAGGACATTTAAAAAGCTGCATACATTGAAGAAGAACAGAAACAACAGAAAACGGTGACGAAACTTCCATTAACATTTAACGTAAGCCCATCTTTAACACACACACACACACTCACAGCGAGAAAGCGCCAAAACTTAGACACCGAAAGCGAAAACTTAAAAACAAATCCAAATCGAACCAAAACACACCGATCGTACCGTATACAACGAGGCTAGATCCCACCCGACGAGGGCATGGGTGGGCGCTTTAAGTTACACTTTACAACAGTTGCCACACTGCACCACACCTTTCCACCACGGGGTCCGAGGGGTAGGGGGAGGGGGGAGGTCGTGGGGTGCGAATAGTGTAGTGAATCTCTCGGCCCTTTGCCCCGGCGTCATAGTGAGTGCACCTTCCGGATTCTATACGCGTAAGTCACCCTGTGAACAAAGCATAACAACGTCTCAACGCATGCACGAGTTAATTAACGAACGAGTTAGGTTGATGAGAGAGAGAGAGAAAGGAAGTGTGAGTTAAAACAAATCGAGTGATGTTGTGAAAGACTTCAAAGAAGTTTTTTATTTGTGTCCGGGGCCGATAAACGAGACGAGAGAGATTTTATGGTGCACGCACGGTTAGAGTGGTGAAGGACGCGAAAAGGGATACGTAGTTTGAATTATTAGTGTGAGAAATCCGTCGAGTTTCCGTTTTCGGTTCAGTGTTTAGTGTTGAGCGAGAAGTTGTGAGTGTAGACGGCGAGATAACTGAGAGATCAGCGGAGAGAATCGTGTTAAATATCATCACCGAACCTTATACGACCGATTAGACTATGTTTTAACTCACACGCATCATGCAAAAGCGCATACGCTGCGTCTTGTGTCGTCCCGGAGGCGATCCCAGTCATGTTGATGCATCCCGCGGAACGAACGATTTACAGAGTACTGTTTTATTTAATCCATCCAAATCAGGTTGCGGTAGAAAAATGAGTGAAATTACGAGCCGAGAAAAGAAAAACCGAAAATAAAGACCCCATTAAAGTGCATGTACATTTGACGGTTGAATTTTTGGAAGCGGAGAGCGGACTTTGCGCGCCCACAGGACGATGGCAGTTGGGAGGGATAATCCATTCGTTTGCTCCGTGATTCCAACTAGAACAATTTTTAAGAAGAGGTAAGACAAAGCATTCCAGCAAGTTTTTTTTCTCTTCAGAAGAATGCGTGCAGGTGTGTGTGTAGCAGCATTAAAGCTATTTATTTGAAAAATAAACCTGAGATTATCTCACGAACCGAACCGTAGTCGCTGACTGACCTTTTCATTCTCGTTCCGGTGGAATATATCACAGTGTGTTTTTTTTTGGTTCATTACAAAACAGAATCGTCGACGCAAACTCGAGTCAGGTGATACGGCAAGATAATTTCTCATGGTTCTCTTTCTTGTGACCGCAAATGTTTGTGCAGATTCAAATCTGACTTCTACCATTCTTTCCCGATGCTACCTTGGGCGAAAAACAAGAAACCAGCATCCTCCCCGCGTGGCGAACGATGTCCTTTGTGATAATGGAAGCATGGCATCATGGGCTCTGTCTCGGGTGCGATAAACCCGCACGAAAAAAAAACGCCAATACGTACGGGTAAGTTTCAATTTCCACGAAGCTCTTCTTACTCGTTTCGATGCATTTTCGTGCGATTTACATCTAGCCCTTGCGCCAGATGCGGGCAGTAAACAACGACAGGGCTTTACTTTCATCGCGAACGCACACTTTTCGCACGGTGATGTATTTTTGTGCACTGAAAATTTGTCGAAATTTTAGATCTAAACTGCCACCCCTTCACTCAGCGGAAATGGTATCATTTGCAGACTGTTTGCGCCGCTATCATTAAGCTAAATGGAAAGCGACAAGCAAGGTTGCTTTTGTTTGTGAATGTACTATGAGTTATGGTCTTCTTTTGGCAGGCTTTTTAAACCCGAACGGGCCGGTATAAATTCTGAGTGCCAAAACAACGGCGCGCCGCACGGTGGGGCAGACTCGGACAAAATGCAGTCATAATTATTTTTTCTGACTAGTTCATTGAAAAACAATTTTTATTCTCAATTTAACGTTTTTTCAAATCATTTACGATTTATGGAAAGAATTCCTTTACATACACCGGGAGCATATATATTTAAAGTGTAACATCATCCAATCTTTGGAAAGACCAGGCGCCTCCACGAAAAAGATTTTCTTTTACATACTCACCATTTTATCTACAAGACGTATAAGTACAAGTGAGTTTGCGAATGTTTGAGTTTTTTCAAATCATTTACGATTTATGGAAAGAATTCCTTTACATACACCGGGAGCATATATATTTAAAGTGTAACATCATCCAATCTTTGGAAAGACCAGGCGCCTCCACGAAAAAGATTTTCTTTTACATACTCACCATTTTATCTACAAGACGTATAAGTACAAGTGAGTTTGCGAATGTTTGAGATTGTTTGAAACAAAATTTGTAACCTAAATAAAATTACCTTTTTTATTTATATTTTTTTAAATATGAATACTATTGTTATATGTTTTCCATTCTAACAAAAATATTGATAACTTTAATGTTTAAGTTTTTAAATGAAAAATCAAAAAAACGAACGATTTACAGAGTACTGTTTTATTTAATCCATCCAAATCAGGTTGCGGTAGAAAAATGAGTGAAATTACGAGCCGAGAAAAGAAAAACCGAAAATAAAGACCCCATTAAAGTGCATGTACATTTGACGGTTGAATTTTTGGAAGCGGAGAGCGGACTTTGCGCGCCCACAGGACGATGGCAGTTGGGAGGGATAATCCATTCGTTTGCTCCGTGATTCCAACTAGAACAATTTTTAAGAAGAGGTAAGACAAAGCATTCCAGCAAGTTTTTTTTCTCTTCAGAAGAATGCGTGCAGGTGTGTGTGTAGCAGCATTAAAGCTATTTATTTGAAAAATAAACCTGAGATTATCTCACGAACCGAACCGTAGTCGCTGACTGACCTTTTCATTCTCGTTCCGGTGGAATATATCACAGTGTGTTTTTTTTTGGTTCATTACAAAACAGAATCGTCGACGCAAACTCGAGTCAGGTGATACGGCAAGATAATTTCTCATGGTTCTCTTTCTTGTGACCGCAAATGTTTGTGCAGATTCAAATCTGACTTCTACCATTCTTTCCCGATGCTACCTTGGGCGAAAAACAAGAAACCAGCATCCTCCCCGCGTTTCGAACGATGTCCTTTGTGATAATGGAAGCATGGCATCATGGGCTCTGTTTCGGGTGCGATAAACCCGCACGAAAAAAAAAACGCCAATACGTACGGGTAAGTTTCAATTTCCACGAAGCTCTTCTTACTCGTTTCGATGCATTTTCGTGCGATTTACATCTAGCCCTTGCGCCAGATGCGGGCAGTAAACAACGACAGGGCTTTACTTTCATCGCGAACGCACACTTTTCGCACGGTGATGTATTTTTGTGCACTGAAAATTTGTCGAAATTTTAGATCTAAACTGCCACCCCTTCACTCAGCGGAAATGGTATCATTTGCAGACTGTTTGCGCCGCTATCATTAAGCTAAATGGAAAGCGACAAGCAAGGTTGCTTTTGTTTGTGAATGTACTATGAGTTATGGTCTTCTTTTGGCAGGCTTTTTAAACCCGAACGGGCCGGTATAAATTCTGAGTGCCAAAACAACGGCGCGCCGCACGGTGGGGCAGACTCGGACAAAATGCAGTCATAATTATTTTTTCTGACTAGTTCATTGAAAAACAATTTTTATTCTCAATTTAACGTTTTTTTCAAATCATTTACGATTTATGGAAAGAATTCCTTTACATACACCGGGAGCATATATATTTAAAGTGTAACATCATCCAATCTTTGGAAAGACCAGGCGCCTCCACGAAAAAGATTTTCTTTTACATACTCACCATTTTATCTACAAGACGTATAAGTACAAGTGAGTTTGCGAATGTTTGAGATTGTTTAAAACAAAATTTGTAACCTAAATAAAATTACCTTTTTTATTTATATTTTTTTAAATATGAATACTATTGTTATATGTTTTCCATTCTAACAAAAATATTGATAACTTTAATGTTTAAGTTTTTAAATGAAAAATCAAAAAATCATAGCTCCAAAATTCAAAACCAATAACTCCATAATCCAAGCTCGTTCCTCTGACCACTGTGTCCCCAGTGTGCGCCCTGCCTTTATGACATAATTTTGACTGCTTTGTTTTACACTGGGAAGAGGTTAGTTATTTTAAACTCACACCGCGTGGACGACAATGCCGGTGACGTGTATGCCTTCCCCACAAGCTCACCTTCCTCCGGCAGCCGCTTCCCCGATACACTTACCAGGGAGAGAATCGTGTTAAATATCATCACCGAACCTTATACGACCGATTAGACTATGTTTTAACTCACACGCATCATGCAAAAGCGCATACGCTGCGTCTTGTGTCGTCCCGGAGGCGATCCCAGTCATGTTGATGCATCCCGCGGAACGAACGACTTACAGAGTACCGTTTTATTTAATCCATCCAAACCAGGTTGAGGTAGAAAAATGAGTGAAATTACGAGCCGAGAAAAGAAAAACCGAAAATAAAGACCCCATTAAAGTGCATGTACATTTGACGGTTGAATTTTTGGAAGCGGAGAGCGGACTTTGTGCGCCCACAGGACGATGGCAGTTGGGAGGGATAATCCATTCGTTTGCTCCGTGATTCCAACTAGAACAATTTTTAAGAAGAGGTAAGACAAAGCATTCCAGCAAGTTTTTTTTCTCTTCAGAAGAATGCGTGCAGGTGTGTGTGTAGCAGCATTAAAGCTATTTATTTGAAAAATAAACCTGAGATTATCTCACGAACCGAACCGTAGTCGCTGACTGACCTTTTCATTCTCGTTCCGGTGGAATATATCACAGTGTGTTTTTTATAATCCAAGCTCGTTCCTCTGACCACTGTGTCCCCAGTGTGCGCCCTGCCTTTATGACATAATTTTGACTGCTTTGTTTTACACTGGGAAGAGGTTAGTTATTTTAAACTCACACCGCGTGGACGACAATGCCGGTGACGTGTATGCCTTCCCCACAAGCTCACCTTCCTCCGGCAGCCGCTTCCCCGATACACTTACCAGTACCATCACACACTCGCCTGTGGACTGCTACAACAAAACCCGAGCCCAATACACCAGCTCAAGGTTGCCTCAAGGAAAAAGGGAAGATAAATGTTACCCGAAACGTATGACACGCCAGCAAACAAAAAGCCCCATTTGTTCCCCTTTTGAAAGCGATCACGACAGAGGGCTGCAGAACGGGGTCGGCCCTTCGGTACCGCGGACCCACAACAGCCTAGACTGGAGCTATAACTGCTCACCTTAATTGCCTGCAGTGTGCGTCCGCTCGCCGCATCCATCTTTGCCCGCGCTGTTTCTGAGGCATAATGTTATTGTTCGGGTGCAAACGAATGATCCTTGATCTGGGCCACGGACCGGGAACGAAATGGGGACAATTGCGCTCCGAGCGCCGGCCTTCTGACCGCCGGCAGCGGACGTGACCGAAAGAATGCACCGGCGCTGGGCCTGATTGCGAGCAAGGGCCGGGGACGATTTTGTCGCTTTGATCGTGTTGTGTTGTCGCCGTGCGGCACCATGCGTCTCCATTCGGAGCAACTAATTCCGTGCCCCGAGCCCGGAGGGGGTGGAAATCGCAAAGTGTCCCAACGCTTTCTCTGGAAAAAAGGTTTTTTTTTTGTGCGCAGGAAACGGTTTGTTTCATTGTTTACAGCTAGATACGCTGGCTAATGCTTCGAACGCTACCTAATAATGATAGCTTCATGTGGCCTACACCAGCGTCATTAAATTCTGCTGCATTCCAACTATATCCGACTGTACAACTGTACAAACCAGGCGAGGCGCAAAATGGTCCCAATTTATTAATATCACACAGCCCCATTCAACCGTACTAGATTGAGCAATTTAGTTCTCCGCCCTTGCGAACTCCATAAAGCTTTTTCGAAGAATTTCGGTCATCGGTATTTGGGTTGTCTGACGGGCTTTTTCCGCTATCTCTCTATCCCCTCGTCCTTTTGCTCTCTTCTTTGAAGCACACTTTGAAGCGAAACCCACCAGCACCACCATTAGATGTGCCTGGCAACGTGCCTAATGGATTACGCGAACATTCGGCAACCGAGGTCCAGCCGAAGTCCGTTGAACTTGCTGCTGTGCCACGGTTACACGGTCACGCTTTGTCACAGGACACGATTTAATTTGTCAAACATCAAGCCCGAGCTTTGAGGCGGTGGATAATTTGAACGCTTGAATTTTGGGCTTCCTCTTAAAGTATCCGATAACAGCGAAGGGGAGATTTTCGAAGCAAAGGGAACCGCTTTAACACTAAGGCGATCATGTTTCGAGTGTTCCCTAGCATTTTTTTCTCTCCAATCTAGTTCTACGTTTGATTACAAAACATTGATATACGAAATAGCAAAATTCACCATTCGGTAGTCCAGGGCGAAAGAAAATATTATATGGAATGCGTTTTCACCGTGACAAACAACTGTATACTATAATTTTTTTTTTTAGTTTATTGGTATGACGGTCTTTGTGGCCGTATCGTCAGTGCCTAAGTGCACTGACGGACATTTTTGAATAATATTAATTTGAATGTATTTCAAACTTTTTTTTCTGATATTATTTGCTATCGTTACGTTTCATTTTTATGAAATTTAAAGGCATAAGTTCTTACTAAAGCAACTGACAACTTCCTGATAAAAATGTTTCAAAATGACTAAAGTCTTTATCAGTCAATTGCTCTATTCCAATAACATACTCCATTTTTTCGCAAAAGCGACCAAGCTTCGTGCAGAGAGCGTTGTTATTACTCGCTTCCGACATAGGTTGGCTTCCATTAGCTTCGAATGAAATGAAGTCTTTTCCATCCGGCATTTGCAGGAGTAAGTTGTTTTTTCGCGCGGTCATGATAAACATTCACCGTTGAGTGCTTCTACAAACAAGATTAGCGAGACGTTGAGAAATTCCAACACAATTCTGCATCCTCTTGCGTGGATTGGAATTGCAAGAACTATGATTATGAGGCTACATAAAACTCTAATATAAATATTATGGATCAAGATAAACATCTCCGGATGGCTCACAACATATCAATCTTGGTCTGTACAACATTGTTGGGTTATAAAACAGTTTTTGAGTCAACATTTCTGATTTTACTTAGTTAATAGAAAAAATAGAAAAAATGCAAATGAAAATATGTTTACAAAATAGCGACCATCATCACATCAATAAAGTAGTGCCTCAAACCATATCATCAATTTCATATTTATGTTAGCTCGTCATTCAATGATGGACCATAGGCTCTATTCCTTGCATAGACCAACTCCATGCCTCTAGCCACCTGAATATTGTTCTCACCGGGAATAGTTTACGCATAGGATTATCCCTCCGAAAACAATAGGAGATTGTGAACTTGGAGCACACTAATCAGAAAAAGTCTACACAGAGATATTCATATCAGACCTTTCTCGAGCTTCGTTCAAGGTACCTCTCCCCATTTGGTGTTTGCTTAAAATATTCAAAACGTCATTAAAATTCGAGATTATTGAAACGAAAGCCTGCGAGGGATGTAAAGCCTTCCCGGTGCACTAATCACGAGCGCAGCAAACATGGCAGCCAACAATTTGTCAACGATCCGCCTCCGGGAGCGGCTCGGGGCGCCGGGCTCACTGAGAACACTCGGTGACGTCCATTCTTCCACCCGGGCCGGAATGTTGTAGTGCCTTTGCATATTTGATGATTCAAGATCGATACGATTGGCACGATATCGCCCGTGTCGAGATTGATTGGACAACGGACGCTGGTGTCGGTCGGTGTGGGGCCAGATTTTCAGATGCTCAACCCAAATATCTTCCACATTCTGGGTGCTCGTGCGGCTTAATATTCCACCCACTTCGGGAGCCGGATCCGGGCGGGTGTTGGCACCAGTGCACCAGTGGGAAACAGCGAGACCAGGGCCGACAACACAACACAGCTCGCATGGTCAATATGCTCGGTGTCCGTAATGAAAGGTCATAAATCATTCCGAAAAGGGGTTAAATCGATATTGCGCCTCGTCGTTTCTGGCCAGCAGTCGGAGGGAACGTGTGGGAGCAGAGCCAGATGAGCAAAAATATTGATTCTCGAGCCACTCGTGCTACTTCATCAATGCTCTGGGCCGTGTGTGAGCGTATCCGTTTGGTGCGGAAGAAAGTTCTTCACAAAACTTCTGTTACGGCTGACGAATTGGTGCCCGGCGGGGAAGATTCGATCAGATCCATCCGAAGAGGATGACGATTACATGAACGTGAATTCGCCTAAATTCGCCAATCAGAGACGCTATTTCTGGAGAGATTCAGCCGTAGTTGCACCATCATCATTTTTGTCCTTCAATACCAGCAGTTTCTCTGTGTGCCACCTACTTTCGGCATGGTAAAAAAAATACTTTCAATGACAAACACACACACACACAATGTGAAACGAGTAAAACTGCAGTTTGCAGAAGAAAAGTTTCACCAACAGTACAAGGTACGCGGGAAAAAGTTCCGCTGCCGGTCAAAGTTTACACCAAGGGAAGGGAGAAAGTTTCAACAGTCTTCACAGCGCTGCCTCCTTCCATTCGGCCTTTTGGCAAAAAGGCTCGGGAAGAACGGGAACAAGAGCCTCTCCTGTGACGTTGGGAAAGAAATTAAACGTTCAAAATTGTACACGTGTGCAGTCGGCAGTTTTACGATCGTTTCGTGAATTTTGGCCATAAATTATCGACAGTAAAATTAATGTCTCGATCGATCCGTGCAGTGTGCGGCGAAGCATCGGTTGCAGTTCGGAAACAAATGGTGGGAAGAGGGAGAGAGCAATAACAAAAAAAAATTGCAAGTTTTTCGCGAGTGTACTGTAGTAACTCATGTTTCTTTTTTATGACAGATTCCGCAAACTTCTAATCCTGATTTCCCTTCAGTCTTTGTAAGAAGAGGCATATTTTCGGTTTATTCTGTTCGTTATGTATATGTAAAAGGTTTCTTTTAATAAGTATAAACGAAATGGTACAAAAAAGGCATATCCTTCTAAGGATACGGATCATCCGCCAGCTCAGATGGTTCGACTGCTTTGTTGATCTCTCAAGGTAACTCCTAATTGAGACTTATACCCTTGTTTGGCCTCAGGGTACATGTGCCCGTCGTTATAGATATAAACGAATCGTCGGAATGAATACATAGAAAAATTGCAATCAAACGCAGGAAAACCAGTTTTATTGCATATGCTGGCTTAAGGCCAATTCAATGTTTTACATTGTAACAAGTTGATGTCGAAGGTATATGTGCATGGTATTGTTAAATTCATTTTCATCTGGAATCAGCTGAAAAATTAAGCAGCTTATGAAATCGGTATGTTTCAAGTACAAAGATATTGTAATATTTTATCACCTGCAGCCAGATTACCTTTTGGTGTATCTCATGGTCTTGCTTTTCTTGCGTAATCTCTTCATTGCACATCCATCGCTCGTGTTTAAGGGGTTTCCCTTTCCTTCCAGCTAGCGGTTGGGATTTCTTCGAAAACTGATCTAACAAAAACTTTGCAGCGTATCTCATTAGGGTTTATTAAAAGATTACTTTTGTTTTATTTTCTTATTCTCTCCTTGCAACGTGCTAACCTGTGCGGCTTCATAGTATATAGTTCATACACGGTATTCATGATCGTCTAGTAATCACCAGTACAGCAACCTATTACATTTGAATCCTGCGAAATATTACTTAAAAACATTCGCAAGTAGACAATTTCGAAACTTATTTCACATGCGCATTTCTATCGAAACATAATCATGCTTAAACCACGTTCAAAACAGAACAGATTGTAACCCGACATCCGATCCATATTCCAAATATTAAAGCGTTCCTCGGAAAGAATGTGTGCAGTGTACCTGGAATAAAAACAACACATCTACAAAACAGTGCACCTGTATCGTGCATGCACACAACCCTATCGCGTCGGCACCGCTGCACGATATCACTAAATTTGCATCAACTATTTTGATTGAATTCGTTCCATGCTTCGATTATTGAGCGAACAAACCCTGCACCAGCCTCACCGTTCCACCGACCCACCGGCCAGACCGAGTTCCCACATAGAAATGAACAAAATCCCAACGCTTTCAAACGTTGTTTATCACAAAACTAAAACAAAACCGATCTTATTATCGAAATCGATACAATCGCCCGACTGCGAAAGAACCTTGCCCGAAATATCTGCAACCATCCTATACCATCCTCCTAATGACTCTAATTTCATAACCCATTGACATTTAATAGCGTCTGCGGCGACACAAACGATAAGAGCAAATTGATTCTAGCAAATATGTAATACCCTGCCAGGAGAAAGGAGACACTGCAGCGGCAGTAAATGTCGTGCATGAAATCGTATCACAACATGCCGATTGTTACACCCGCTCTCGGAGCAGCTTTATCACCGTCGTTCCACCATTGCCCAAGCAGCTGCAGCTGCTCTCGCACTGCATGTGTGTTGAGTATGCCAACAGCCAGTTCACGTGTACCGCTCGCCGGGGCTGCTTCCGGTACAATTTTTGGGCCCAAGTGAGTGCCTCATTTTCTAAGCCGGGACATTGCGGACCGAGGAGCGTGATGAATTGCGGGGTCGTTTTGTGAGATTTATTTTCAATTGTTGAAATAATAAGCTGGATTCATTGCCGAAAAAGTCTTTATAAAATTGGTTTAGAATTTTAATCTTAAAAACCAAAATTATTATCATTTTAGTCTAATAGATTATACCAGAAATTATCATGCTTTTTTCTTGTTCTGGCAGCATAAAATGGAATTAAAATTTCGAATATGAAAGTTGCAAAAATGTCAATAAAAATTGGTCAGTTTGCTCAGATAGTAACGTTGTTTATCACAAAACTAAAACAAAACCGATCTTATCATCGAAATCGATACAATCGCCCGACTGCGAAAGAACCTTGCCCGAAATATCTGCAACCATCCTATACCATCCTCCTAATGACTCTAATTTCATAACCCATTGACATTTAATAGCGTCTGCGGCGACACAAACGATAAGAGCAAATTGATTCTAACAAATATGTAATACCCTGCCAGGAGAAAGGAGACACTGCAGCGGCAGTAAGTGTCGTGCATGAAATCGTATCACAACATGCCGATTGTTACACCCGCTCTCGGAGCAGCTTTATCACCGTCGTTCCACCATTGCCCAAGCAGCTGCAGCTGCTCTCGCACTGCATGTGTGTGTTGAGTGCCAACAGCCAGTTCACGTGTACCGCTCGCCGGGGCTGCTTCCGACGGCTGTCGATTTTTTTGTTCCCCGAAACAGTTCCCCAGAATGTGCAACAGCATCAGCATCAAATTGCGCTCTCGAAGGCAACCGAAGGCTTCCCCTATCATGATCACGCTGAAGTCACGCTTTTGTCGTCGGTTCTGTGCGCTGCTGGTGAGTGGCTGCTCAAATGAAGCGCTTCTGCTGCATGAAGCTGCAGTAAGGTGAATTTTATCATACCATTGTTGAGTGATTCCCACCCCAGGACCGTTCACAGGGCACGCTTTATGGCAACCTTTCTTCGGACGACCGTTCATCATGCACAGTGCGCGGGATGTTCGTCGAGCTCGTTTGGATGATTTTGAGCTTTTTCGATGGTGTGTTATTACCGTCGGTTTTAATATGTATCTTGAAGACTGTGGGAAGGGTTTTTGCTATTTTTCAAGTAGATATAAACACAACTCTCTTGAAAATCTTGATACTACAGTCTGTTGAACAAAAGCGAAATATACTAGGTTATTAGATTAGATGCTTCTCGAATTAAAAGCTCTACTAATCGAAACGCTTAAGCACCTAATAGTCCACTTGGAACGCAAACGTGCAAAGTTCTCGTGTATCTTTTTTCAATTTCCCTTACATTTTCCAAACCCTTATAGGCAACCCAAAAGATAGTTTTGCGTACTGGCTTAATCGGTGCAGCAAAATACTGCTGTAGCAACCACTTTACCTACAGCTGAAGAAGAAATTATAATTCCCTCAACAACACGAAGCTGATGAAACATTTCAACAAACTTTACACTCTGATTGGCACCCCGAACAGCTAAGGCAACAGTTAAATTTCCGTTCCGTTCCGACGGCAACAATCTACCGGCGCTCAACATGCCTGCATTCCTGGGAACTGTCCGTCAATCCGTGCGCCCGACCGAAAGCCGACCGTGAATGTGGTCATCCTCAAAACCGACAGCCTGTTTCCGCTGTGGTTTTGCGCCGCTTCGGAACGGCCCGCATTTCGATGCGCAATGTGTGCATTGAAAAGCGAAGCGGTGGGAAAATGACAGGATGTTATTTACGTTGTATGAAATGATCGTTCGGTGTCCTGGTAATGGAGACACAGTGACACAGAAAAGCGCTTTTTTAATTATTTACGAAAACCATAGCATAATGGAAATGCTAGTATTGAGCACTCGATACGGGCCTAGCATTCTGAGTAAATACTCACAGCGCGGTTTCTAATTTTGAGTAAAACACCGGGCGTCTCCATGGTGTATTTGTTTTGCTCGGGTTGATGCAGCATTTAATGTGTTCATAATAATAAACGTATTCAACCAAATATATATATCAATATATTGAACCCTCTATGAAATAATAGTGTATTAAAACAATTTCACCTCCGGTGCTATCAATTTCTCACATAAATTCCTTCCCTCAGTCACAGCATCGTGCCCAACCTGTGCGGGTCGCGTTGTAAGCGAAGCCGGTACAATTTTTGGGCCCAAGTGAGTGCCTCATTTTCTAAGCCGGGACATTGCGGACCGAGGAGCGTGATGAATTGCGGGGTCGTTTTGTGAGATTTATTTTCAATTGTTGAAATAATAAGCTGGATTCATTGCCGAAAAAGTCTTTATAAAATTGGTTTAGAATTTTAATCTTAAAAACCAAAATTATTATCATTTTAGTCTAATAGATTTTACCAGAAATTATCATGCTTTTTTCTTGTTCTGGCAGCATAAAATGGAATTAAAATTTCGAATATGAAAGTTGCAAAAATGTCAATAAAAATTGGTCAGTTTGCTCAGATAGAAACGTTGTTTATCACAAAACTAAAACAAAACCGATCTTATTATCGAAATCGATACAATCGCCCGACTGCGAAAGAACCTTGCCCGAAATATCTGCAACCATCCTATACCATCCTCCTAATGACTCTAATTTCATAACCCATTGACATTTAATAGCGTCTGCGGCGACACAAACGATAAGAGCAAATTGATTCTAGCAAATATGTAATACCCTGCCAGGAGAAAGGAGACACTGCAGCGGCAGTAAATGTCGTGCATGAAATCGTATCACAACATGCCGATTGTTACACCCGCTCTCGGAGCAGCTTTATCACCGTCGTTCCACCATTGCCCAAGCAGCTGCAGCTGCTCTCGCACTGCATGTGTGTTGAGCATGCCAACAGCCAGTTCACGTGTACCGCTCGCCGGGGCTGCTTTCAACGGCTGCCGATTTTTTTGTTCCCCGAAACAGTTCCCCAGAATGTGCAACAGCATCAGCATCAAATTGCGCTCTCGAAGGCAACCGAAGGACAAATATGTAATACCCTGCCAGGAGAAAGGAGACACTGCAGCGGCAGTAAGTGTCGTGCATGAAATCGTATCACAACATGCCGATTGTTACACCCGCTCTCGGAGCAGCTTTATCACCGTCGTTCCACCATTGCCCAAGCAGCTGCAGCTGCTCTCGCACTGCATGTGTGTTGAGCATGCCAACAGCCAGTTCACGTGTACCGCTCGCCGGGGCTGCTTTCAACGGCTGCCGATTTTTTTGTTCCCCGAAACAGTTCCCCAGAATGTGCAACAGCATCAGCATCAAATTGCGCTCTCGAAGGCAACCGAAGGCTTCCCGTATCATGATCACGCTGAAGTCACGCTTTTGTCGACGGTTCTGTGCGCTGCTGGTGAGTGGCTGCTCAAATGAAGCGCTTCTGCTGCATGAAGCTGCAGTAAGGTGAATTTTATCATTATGCCAACAGCCAGTTCACGTGTACCGCTCGCCGGGGCTGCTTCCGACGGCTGTCGATTTTTTTGTTCCCCGAAACAGTTCCCCAGAATGTGCAACAGCATCAGCATCAAATTGCGCTCTCGAAGGCAACCGAAGGCTTCCCCTATCATGATCACGCTGAAGTCACGCTTTTGTCGTCGGTTCTGTGCGCTGCTGGTGAGTGGCTGCTCAAATGAAGCGCTTCTGCTGCATGAAGCTGCAGTAAGGTGAATTTTATCATACCATTGTTGAGTGATTCCCACCCCAGGACCGTTCACAGGGCACGCTTTATGGCAACCTTTCTTCGGACGACCGTTCATCATGCACAGTGCGCGGGATGTTCGTCGAGCTCGTTTGGATGATTTTGAGCTTTTTCGATGGTGTGTTATTACCGTCGGTTTTAATATGTATCTTGAAGACTGTGGTAAGGATTTTTGCTATTTTTCAAGTAGATATAAACACAACTCTCTTGAAAATCTTGATACTACAGTCTGTTGAACAAAAGCGAAATATACTAGGTTATTAGATTAGATGCTTCTCGAATTAAAAGCTCTACTAATCGAAACGCTTAAGCACCTAATAGTCCACTTGGAACGCAAACGTGCAAAGTTCTCGTGTATCTTTTTTCAATTTCCCTTACATTTTCCAAACCCTTATAGGCAACCCAAAAGATAGTTTTGCGTACTGGCTTAATCGGTGCAGCAAAATACTGCTGTAGCAACCACTTTACCTACAGCTGAAGAAGAAATTATAATTCCCTCAACAACACGAAGCTGATGAAACATTTCAACAAACTTTACACTCTGATTGGCACCCCGAACAGCTAAGGCAACAGTTAAATTTCCGTTCCGTTCCGACGGCAACAATCTACCGGCGCTCAACATGCCTGCATTCCTGGGAACTGTCCGTCAATCCGTGCGCCCGACCGAAAGCCGACCGTGAATGTGGTCATCCTCAAAACCGACAGCCTGTTTCCGCTGTGGTTTTGCGCCGCTTCGGAACGGCCCGCATTTCGATGCGCAATGTGTGCATTGAAAAGCGAAGCGGTGGGAAAATGACAGGATGTTATTTACGTTGTATGAAATGATCGTTCGGTGTCCTGGTAATGGAGACACAGTGACACAGAAAAGCGCTTTTTTAATTATTTACGAAAACCATAGCATAATGGAAATGCTAGTATTGAGCACTCGATACGGGCCTAGCATTCTGAGTAAATACTCACAGCGCGGTTTCTAATTTTGAGTAAAACACCGGGCGTCTCCATGGTGTATTTGTTTTGCTCGGGTTGATGCAGCATTTAATGTGTTCATAATAGTAAACGTATTCAACCAAATATATATATCAATATATTGAACCCTCTATGAAATAATAGTGTATTAAAACAATTTCACCTCCGGTGCTATCAATTTCTCACATAAATTCCTTCCCTCAGTCACAGCATCGTGCCCAACCTGTGCGGGTCGCGTTGTAAGCCTTCATCAACGTCAGCCTGACCCGTCCAAACCTGCCATATTTTACACTGATTGTATTTGCCGGCCCCCGTCCCGTGAAATCCCTCCACCGCAGTGGAAAATAAGAAGCGTTCGCACAGCGCACGGGAAAGTGTAGCAGATTGAGGGGGGAGGGAAAAGGCTTCACCCACGGTTGATTACGGTAGGATGTTCATCTAGCGCGAAATTTAATGAGATTATATTAAGCTAAAGGATTTAATCTCTTTGATTTTTGCCGCCGATCCCTGCTGTGAAGAGTCCGGTGGAGCAGAATCTGTTCGCTTCTCGGTTCATTTGCGTCCAGCGATTTTTTTTCTTCTTCTTCTGTTTCATTTTGTATTGCTATCCCTCCGAAAAGTTCGGTTCGGAGGAATTTCAACGAAACCTACGCAATGCTACCTTTTCAACGAGGTGGCTTAACGTGTTTTTTCACGTTAAGAAGGGTATTATTAATGTTTAAAAAAACGTTTTCTATCCTTTTCCATTTTTCTGCCACACTAGGGCTCGATGATGCAGGAAGTATTACGTTATTCGGACATATTTAAATCGCATTTATTATTCACGATAAATTCAAACGATTACATTTGTTATTGTAGCTCTTTTTCACTGTGCTGTGCACAATTTAACCTATCATTATTAAATGAATAAGTAAGATTGATGTTAACTAAAATTAATAGCATCTACTACATTTTCTATCAGAAAAATATGTTTTAACATGATTGGAATTAATTAGCAAAACAATCACGTATAAAATCTATGAGTTTTTTATATAGAAGAATACAAATGTTGTTTACAATCACTTCATGAAACCAGCAAGCAAAAACATGTCCCAATGAATGTTGTGATCAAAGGACGAATTTCCTTCATCACTGCCCACAGTCCCGCAGCCAGCAAACCGTAAAATATTAATCATTATTGAGATCATTACAGCCGCCGCCGCTGTTTGAACCGCGTCGGTTCGCCGAACGTTACTTGGCGTGCTTCCTAGGAAAACTAAAATTACCCAGAATGGACGTCCACGCACGTACACGCTAGGCTAAAACGATCGCACGGTACAGCACGGTACGGTACGTCAAACAGGAAAACTTCATTAATCATTTCGCGAGCTGGCTCGCCTGCTCGCTCGCTCGCCACGCTTGCACGAGCACAGATATTAACATCAATAATTTCCGGACAAATTACGCTTCGCAAACTCTTCACGACCCTCCGCGCGGCCGCCCGGGCTCATGCCGGATTCCGCTGGGTCAAAGGTTATACTCTTGTTAGCATATTAATCTAAAGCTTTTAATTTGTCAGATAAATTAACAACCGCTCGCTTACTTTACATATTACGACGTCATACCGAGCGCGGCCAAGGCATGATGGCACGATCAAATGGGTTAGGCATGTAAACAGTAGCACATTCAGCATCACGCAGCTTGTTTAATCGAATTAAAGGAAACGACTTGTTGGAGAGGAGTTGAATTGAAAAGAGACATTTTTAATTCATCATTTATTCTTGTGGTGTGATTTATTTTTTTAAAATTAGCAATGAATCTAACTCAGCGTACCGTGCACGGGTCCAAGGGAAACGGACACATGTTCTCATCAGATTCCACCCTGTCGACACGTTGATAGCTTTTAATTCACTCCATCACCAGCGCGCTTCGGTGGCCACCAAACTGCTTTAATCTTCGCCCTCAAGCCACACTCCGCTGCCACAGTCAACTGGCCGCGGCTTGGTGTGTGGCCGTACGTACTCATTCGACGTGCCAGCGGAACCGTCCGCTAAGCTTCGTTGGGTAAAGTTACCGGCCGGATCCATTAAGCTCCTGTTACACCTACAACACTTACCATCGTCTGACACCTGCCAGGGGTTCAGTACGCCGCCGCCGGCTCAGACACCACAGGCATTTCAGCCGACGACTTTGCACCGGCCCTTTCGCCAGGGCTGCTTTGACGATGCGCCCAGGTTTGCTCACGGACGGTGCGTCCATTACTCACTTCCACCTGATTTCGGGTTCGAATCTGATTGTATTCATTGCCGTTGAGTGCGTTTTGGAACGATCCCAATCATACGTGTGTGTGTATTTTTTGTGTGTTTGAAAGGTTCGCTGAAGCTGACAGGTAACGTTTCTATATCAAGTTTGCCCATTACGGTCATTCCATGCCGTAATGGGAAGAATCGAATTTTCCATACGTAAGTGTACAGAAGGAAGTTGTCTTACTGCAAACACTTGCGTACCTTGCGTCTTACTGCGAACTCTTGCGTAACGAGAGCTAGAATTCGCTAATCTGTTTACATCTATAAGCAAACTTTAATGAAATTTTTGTATGCGGTGAGGGCAATTTTCGTGAAATAAAACTTTGTAATAACTTGGACATTTTCAAACAAAAAACGGCTCACAATCATTTTGAAATGTTATACCCAACAGCCTTGATCATAGCTCAATAATGTTTGATACTTCGATGGTGTTCTTGCTCACCCACACAATTTTAACCTTATTTCAATTTTAAATGTGTTTTCTACATTTATTAAAGGTTTTTTTTGTCATTTTGTAATCTTTTCAGCACAGGAGGAAACATAAAAAAGCAAAATAACAAAAATCGATTTTATCATATTTGCAATTTTCCCTGAATTTAAGATCGCTTAGTGAAAACAATTATAATATCCGTGTTTGTTTAAACTTGAAACTAGTGATGAAATCAATATTGAATACAAATAAAACTCTAATTGAATGAGAGAACTTATGTACAGCACCAATTTTTAGGAAACATTAACAAAACCATCCTGAACAATGAGCGGATACTTCATGTTCCATGAACAAGATATAAAAATATATGGAACAAATTACAACAACACTAGTTGTTTTTCATTCTGAACAGTTTATTTTTAGCTCTGACCGTAAATTTTAAAGATGTTCCTAATTTCTGACCAATTCAAACAATACTTACTGCTCGTACACTCATTTACGTCGACAGAAACTCTTCCTGCACGGCGAAACTTACGCCCGGCCATACGAAACACGATGAAAGTTGCGCTCCAGTCCCGAACCACGCAAACCGACCGTTGAAAGCTAACGATTTTTACGCCGTTCGAAGCAAAAACCATAAGGTATCCCGAAGGGACACACCAAAAACACCGCCCAACCATCCACTGTGCGAGCTGTGCTCGGAGGCAAAGATAACGATACTGGGAGCTCTTAAAAACGCATCGTTCTCCCTCCTCGTGAGCCAGAAAGCTCATGAAAAGAGCATAAAATAACAGCAGCAATAACAGGGGGCGGGACGGCTGGATAATAAAACCCCCGGACACATAAAACACCCAGCAACTGCTACGCATTAAAGGGTTACGCCGAGGCGCTCGATCCTTACTACCGGCGCCCGGTACAGCCGTGGCACAGCCGTGCTTAATGTTTCCTTGAAGCGAAAGCCTCTTTCGCAGCGTATGGATGAAGCGTACAGGCGGAAACCTAAACCCGCAAAACTTCATTGTCTTACGGGATAATTTCTGCAACGGCTTTCTCCGGTGGGCGCTGCCACTGCGGAGGGAGTCGCACCGAATTTATGTTTTCCGGCTACCCGCGGCGGGTTGAGAGTGAGGCCCACAGTTACGCTGCCATTGCCCCCGCCGTCTGATGACTTGAAAGGGTTGTGCCGGGGCGCGGAGAGCGACCAAGAGGCTGTCATTTAATGGCCATATCACAGTCGGAGTCTGCCAGCGCGGTCTTCGCGCGGCCTAGGCGGTCTGTTTCAATTTCAGATGTCAAGGGCAACGAACTGAAACCGGCGAAACTGCACGAGTCGGACGCAAAATGACAGAATGGAACAATGCGGAGCGAGAGAAATGCGCGGCCCAGCTTCTAAGATCCGAAAGGAAATGTATCAGCCGCCAGAAGTTGTTGCATTGTTTTTGTGTGTTACGTTCAGAGGCAAAAAAGGCTCTTCAAGCCTCTGCACTGTCAGTTCAGTTATTCGGTTCAGCGCGTGCGTGCATTGTAAAAAACTTCGCATAAATAGACGAGCGACGGAAGTGATGTTTGAATGCTCAGCCATTCATCAGCTATTTCTTCACCAACCAAATGTGCCATCTATTGTTCGTAAGCCAGCATAAGCCCATTAGAATGTTTGTTCGATCAAACGACTCCAGTCGTCTCACCGATTCTTGAAAAATTACCAAAAATTCCGCGATTGACTGTCATTACGCGGAAGCGCTCGTAAATTGCATCCCAGCAGATGTCACTTCCCGCCTTTCCCGCTGAAGCTGCTGGTGTTGTGTCTCAGATGGTGAGAAATATTCCTTTTTTTTCTGGATACTCCTATTTTTCGACTCGTAGGTTGATCAAAATGATGAATATTTATGAGATATTTTCGGCAGCGCGTGGCGTGGCGCCACCGAGAGCTCACTGGAAAACTGGAATTAATTCTGGGCTGCGAATGGAAAGCAAACCACCATAGAAAAAGTTGCTACCTATTTAGGTAAGGAGCTTTATTTTATTATCAACAACAGCACAAGAGGTGGTAGGCATTCAATAACATTGAACTGATATGATTTAATTCAATAATTGTGTTCAAACCACGATACAAAAGATTGCTATTGGTCGTAGGTATATGATATTGTCATCATTCTCGATGTTTAAAGGATTCTAAGAAAACTGTTATATATTTCAAAAATAAACCACATCGTCTTATACTTTTGAAACTAAAGCCTCCTTACACATTTCATTTCTCATGCTATGTCGATTTTCGATTCATGCACATACAATTACCTACGATTGGATCGATTGCCCGCTACCAAGAGCTCCAAACTCTGCAGGAAAATAATTCAAAACCTCTGCCAAACTGAAGCCAACATGAGCAGCGCGTCACAGGCCTGCCCAAAAAAAGGAAAAAAAACTCAGAAACTGCGCGTCTCAAAATCAACAAGTCACACCAATCCGACTTGCCAATTTCTCATCCATTGCTCGCAGCATCTTTACGGCATTTTTTTTATTTTTTGCGCCGTAAAGTCCTCCACCCAATAAGGGATCCGGCCCCAGCCGAGCAAGCCGCCTAAGCTACGGCGAGAGTTTGTTTAGTGTTTTGGCGTGTGTGTGTGTGTGTGTTTTTTTGTTGCTTTTTCTGTTGTATTCAACGTTGGCTCGTTTTGTATTTTTATTCTTCGCACGCCGGGAGGCATTTCGACGAAATGACTTTCCGAACCTTTCCGGAGTGAAAGGAAATGACTTGAAGAGTTGAGCCTGAGATCGGGGCGCGTTTGGGGATCGATTCCGTTTACGGCGAAAGCCCGCTTGTAAGCACAGGAGCCACTGCTGTAAACCACCGCGGTGAGACAGCTCCATTCTGGACGATATGACCTTTTTTTCTCTGGTGTTGTTGTTGCGAGTTTGCTTCATACTTACACTTTATGACCGGGGGGAGAAAAATCATCAATTTTCTTGTCAGCAGCTGCCGTTCGATGCCTTTTAATTCATATTGTTTCTTCTTGGAAACGCTCCTGCGCGATTGGAACCAATGAAAATCGCAAAAAAACAGTCGGCTCTCTAAATTAAGCCTGGTGTCTCACCAATCCGACTTGCCAATTTCTCATCCATTGCTCGCAGCATCTTTACGGCATTTTTTTTATTTTTTGCGCCGTAAAGTCCTCCACCCAATAAGGGATCCGGCCCCAGCCGAGCAAGCCGCCTAAGCTACGGCGAGAGTTTGTTTAGTGTTTTGGCGTGTGTGTTTTTTTTGTTGTTGCTTCTTCTGTTGTATTCAACGTTGGTTCGTTTTGTATTTTTATTCTTCGCACGCCGGGAGGCATTTCGCCGAAATGACTTTCCGAACCTTTCCGGAGTGAAAGGAAATGACTTGAAGAGTTGAGCCTGAGATCGGGGCGCGTTTGGGGATCGATTCCGTTTACGGCGAAAGCCCGCTTGTAAGCACAGGAGCCACTGCTGTAAACCACCGCGGTGAGACAGCTCCATTCTGGGCGATATGACCTTTTTTCTCTGGTGTTGTTGTTGCGAGTTTGTTTCATACTTACACTTTGTGACCGGGGGGAGAAAAATCATCAATTTTCTTGTCAGCAGCTGCCATTCGATGCCTTTTAATTCATATTGTTTCTTCTTGGAAACGCTCCTGCGCGATTGGAACGAATGAAAATCGCAAAAACAGTTCGTTGAAGTCGGCTCTCTAAATTAAGCGTGGTGTCTTTCAATCAATCGGTACCTCATGTTTAACTCATCACACTCTGTGTACGGTCATCGCCACAGCTCCCAAGGGTTCGAGCTACTCTCGTACTCTCGTTCGAACAGATGCTACCGCTTGTCGCACGTCCAAACATCGTCCGATTGCAGGCAGATGCGACTCGGTCGCGGTTGTTCCAGCTGGCAGCTAATTAGCACCCATTGCATGTGCATAGCCTGCTCAGCGAGAAGCAATCATTAAATCTGCATCAAGCGACATCTCTGTCGTTGGTTTAAAACAAAGTCTCCTAATGCAAGCACATAGCATGTCCATGGCTGCTGGATCGAAGTCGTCGGAGCAGGCGGTGAGCAAAACAACCGATGGAGCAATATTAAATATGGAATTATGGATGTGTGAACGGATAAAAAGGCTGTAAAAACACATGTCGGTTTGCTGATTTTGTAGTACAATACATTCAGGTTTTAAAAACAATAAATAAGTTGTACAATGCAATGAAATAATTACAAACTTCGATGAAGTTTTTGCTAATTTTTGCAATTTCCGACTTAGAATTTCAACAAAGTTTAAAGTATGCGACGGAGCAGAATGAAATTGTGATCACAGGATAAAGTTAAAGAGGTTAAAGTATAAAATAAGTTTTTCAGTTCTCAGCAGACAATCTCTGCCGTAAGTATTTTAAGTATTTTTAGGTA
>KZ069677.1:0-27961 GCA_002091845.1 Anopheles cracens
AGATGTTATTTAAATACACAAACATCGTGTTGCGGCTATTTTTAACCCTAACCAAGCGCGATGCTCGCTCCTTTTGCATTTCTCTGCTCCTCCTCCACACGACGGCCATGATCGTGAAGCAGGGAGACCTGCGGGATGTTGTATCGATGGATCGTCATCGCACACAACACAACAACGCCAGCAGAGCCAGATGATGATGGTTGATCGTTAAAAACGGAGGATACAATATATGTGTGTGTGTGTGTTTGCCCCCATGCGATGTTCCTGTGGCCGGAGGAGGTTAGGTTGAACGATTCTGGCGTGAAATGGTGAATAAATTGCACTGTAACAAGCGCGCACAAACGACAGCAAGACCCTCCCGCAAACAGCAGCAACACAGCGCACCAGAGCGAATTGTGCAACAAAATGCAGAAGTGACGGGAATGGGGGTGGAAAAACTTTGTGACCCCCTCCGCCTCTTACAGTGAGTTTCCACAGCGCCACGACAGCACGCGCGCACCTCGTCAGCAAAGTATAACAACCACCCCCTTTCTCGGGCTTGAAAGGTCACCGGGTGGTGTATTCTTAGCCGGTCAACAACTCCCTCTCTCTCTCTCCCTCATCGCGATGACATTTGATCGCAACGTTAATGAGAGGAAAGCTTGGATGGATAATCTAGAGTTGGTTAGAGGAGCGATCGAATTTCATTCTGAATGATTGCGAAAAGAATGAATAACTCACAGATACGATTGAAAACGGATCGAAGAACAGATCTTCGTGTCTTCACTGCTTCATGTCACCATACCAGCTTGAAAATCATCATAAGGATATAGAATAAAGGACTGAACATAGCATTCGAACGATCCTTACCGGTAGGATAACCGGTTTAAACCATTCTTGCGCTTAAGATCCCGAAGCGCATTAATGTGCTTCATTTTGCACCCGGTTGACTCGCATTGTCTCTATTCCTCTATGATTGAGTAATGATTGAAAGCTGAAAGCATCACAACACATCAACTTAAGCGTACATTACTCCACATTTTTCCTCCCAATACAATGTTCATACCCACACACACACACACAAACACACCTTCATTATCCATTCCTTCCTCTGCTTCTCGAAGCCTCCTCTCTTCCTTATTCGACTTGAAGCCGGGCCGGGCCTGGCAGCAAGCAGCCCCATTGTCTGCCGTCGTGTCGTCTGGTCTTTCTTAACTCAACCGTCTGACGGAATATTTATGTCGCTGCCGGGGCGCAGCAGCGTCAATAACCGCGGCCACTCGCGGCGGAGACGCGGTGGAAATCGAGAGGACGATCCGCGGAAAGTCCGACCGCGCACATGCTAACTACGCAGATGTTATTTAAATACACAAATGGCCTGTGGTGCTAAGAATAGATCGATAACAACAGAGAAGCGATCGCGCACACACGCTGCTCTGCAGCGTTTTGCATACATTTCATTTTTGCCGTGTGCTGTTGCCATATCACGCTTTTCCTCCCACACTCAACGCAATTCCCCTTCCCGCTGCAAATTGCACGCTCCTCGCTTTCGCCCTGAACAAACCAACCGCAACCCAGACGGCAACACACGGCAACTCTAAGTTCTTTCCTTAGACGAATGAAAATATGCGCGCTGCCTCTCTTTTTCTCCTTTCCTCGCGCCAACTTACCGCAGAGAGCGCGTGTTGCACTGCCTTTGTTTAACTTTGTAAGATGGAACCATTATCAGAGAAGAACTGATTTATTTACGAGTCAGAATTTGTTGGAAAAGATCTGGACGTTACTTGCACAGGGTATTAGCATTAGAGAATGTGTGTACCACAACAGTGTTCGTGAAGATCTGTAGTACAGATTTCTGAATTTTTCTGAATCTTTGTACTGGGTAAGTGATTTAGAATGTATAGTTTAGCTAAATCCTAGATGCTTAAACTAACCCTAATATCTGAACATTAGCCACAGCTTCTGAGAGTCCAAACGCGCGCGAAACGTGACACACTCTCAAAGGAGAGGGCGATGTTTATCACCACCCAGTACAAATAGTATGCTGCTGCCACCAGCAGCAGCAGCGCGCCACATTCAGAGCAATTGGTTACGATAAGGGACGATGACATGGGGTAGTTAATATCTTCCGAGAACTCATTTTCGATGTGCTCTTTACGTTTATGTAGAAAGCAAATAGCTTTCAACGATAAATCTCGATAGACATCGACGACGTCGTGCGCCGAGAAGGGAGATGAGTAACAGTTATGATCTTTAAACAAATAAGTTGTCTCACCCATTCGTGGAAGTTGTGAGAAACATAGGCAAATATTTTTATCACGCCGAAAGGAACGAACGGGCAAAAAGTGTCCAACAGACGGTCGCAGCAAACACGTCAACTGAAAGGTGCTGTGTGCGGTGCAAGCGCTTGCACACAACAGCAGCAAGGCGTGAGCACTGGCGTGAGTGTGTGTCACGGTAAAAAGAAGAAAGAAAAACGAAACAACCAAATCAATCTTCTTCGTTTTGGCGGGAGTTGTCTTCCATCCCTCCCATGAACGCCATTCCTCCTCCGGTGTGTGTGCTTGTGTGTGCCCTTCGAAACAAGGTCTCTCCCTCTCGTCGCCCCCTTCCGTTGTAAAGTACACACCAGCAGCAACCTTGAATCGAGTCAAAACGGTACTCACTTACTAACCGCCCCAAACCCTCCTTCGGTCCCCTTTATTCTCAACATTCACACACACACACAAACGAGACGCACGACAGCTCTAAAAACAACACCCAACAACAACGCACGACAACGCGACGCGTTTCTCACCCCTTACCCAACCCAACCCAAGCTGCGCGAGGTGTTTCAAGTGTGTGCTACTACGATCATCCCCCCTGACGACGCGGAACGAACGCGCCCGCGGTTAGTGGATGCGTTGTTGAACCATGGCGGGGGGGGGGGGGGGGGGGGTGGGGGTGTGAAGCCACCCACCAACACACCTGACCGCCCGACCTCTGCTGTGACCGAACAATGCGCAGCGAGGAATTTATGGTGGTCATGTTCTGCACATATACTCTACCCCTGTCGGACTTCTCCTTCCAATATGTTTCAAGCAAAGAAGAATGCCAAAAATTTGAAACACTCGCAGGAGAACATGCAACACGGAGCTTATACATATTTTAGGTTACGAATTAACTATTCCGTCTATTACTGTTTTTTTTTTTAATTTTTATTATCTACTTTGATAGATTTGAGATAATATTATTCTTCCATCACACTTGACAAGAACACCGCGTATTTTATAACTAAACGTGTTGATTTAACCTTAAAATATAATTTACTTCTGATATATTATGTGCATAGCTATGTTACTTTGAACTAAAAGTAAACACAAATAAAGATTGGAATCATTCTTTTAATAAATAAATTTGTGCCAAATAAACACAACCCACATGAACTGTAAATAAAACCCTGAACATTATACAACACTCCAAAACATAGTGCGAAACGAGAGTTGATATTTCTCACTACTGTGAGACGCTCACAACTCACCTCACCGACCAGCAACGGTGAGCGGTCGGTTTCTCACTCAAGATGCGGTGTTGGCAAAGGGGAATGCAGTTCCGTAGCATACGCTGCCGCGATTATATTTCTCACACCCCTTCTCTTAACGCCCCATCATCCCCCCCCCCCTTCCACCCACTCACCATTCGATAAACGACGGTGAGCGACAAAATTGCGACAATGGGGACTGAAAGGTGCTGTGTGCGGTGCAAGCGGCAGCAACACAGCGCACCAGAGCGAATTGTGCAACAAAATGCAGAAGTGACGGGAATGGGGGTGGAAAAACTTTGTGACCCGCTCCTCCTCTTACGGTGAGTTTTCACAGCGCCGCGACAGCAAAGTATAACACAAACCGGCGGCCATCAATTTCACATTATACCGAGGTGCAGCGGTAGGTACTACTGTTGGCCGCCGGCTCATATAACCTCAATAATTCTCATTTCACGCACAGCACCCCATCATCGCGTCGTCGGTGGTTTCGGTGCCAATTCTACCGCAACGCGTGGATGTGGTTGAACTGGCTTGAACTCTCTCCCTCTGGCGGAATGTGTTAATAAATACATCGCCCTGCATCGGTTCGACAAATCGATCGAGGGAAGAATTTGCACATGTTACAGTCCTGGTGAAGCCACCCACCAACACACCTGACCGCCCGACCTCTGCTGTGACCGAACAATGCGCAGCGAGGAATTTATGGTGGTCATGTTCTGCACATATACTCTACCCCTGTCGGACTTCTCCTTCCAATATGTTTCAAGCAAAGAAGAATGCCAAAAATTTGAAACACTCGCAGGAGAACATGCAACACGGAGCTTATACATATTTTAGGTTACGAATTAACTATTCCGTCTATTACTGTTTTTTTTTTTAATTTTTATTATCTACTTTGATAGATTTGAGATAATATTATTC
Source organism: Anopheles cracens (assembly GCA_002091845.1). Taxonomy (NCBI): domain Eukaryota; kingdom Metazoa; phylum Arthropoda; class Insecta; order Diptera; family Culicidae; genus Anopheles; species Anopheles cracens. Next base: position 4,424 of record KZ069677.1, read on the forward strand.
TTCCATCACACTTCCTCTATGATTGAGTAATGATTGAAAGCTGAAAGCATCACAACACATCAACTTAAGCGTACATTACTCCACATTTTTCCTCCCAATACAATGTTCATACCCACACACACACACACAAACACACCTTCATTATCCATTCCTTCCTCTGCTTCTCGAAGCCTCCTCTCTTCCTTATTCGACTTAAAGCCGGGCCGGGCCTGGCAGCAAGCAGCCCCATTGTCTGCCGTCGTGTCGTCTGGTCTTTCTTAACTCAACCGTCTGACGGAATATTTATGTCGCTGCCGGGGCGCAGCAGCGTCAATAACCGCGGCCACTCGCGGCGGAGACGCGGTGGAAATCGAGAGGACGATCCGCGGAAAGTCCGACCGCGCACATGCTAACTACGCAGATGTTATTTAAATACACAAACATCGTGTTGCGGCTATTTTTAACCCTAACCAAGCGCGATGCTCGCTCCTTTTGCATTTTCCAAAAAGGGGAAGCGAGCAGTTAATGTTGCTGTTTGCTTTTTTGTTTTCGCCGGAAAACAAACTTTGCGCAAACTCTCCCCGACCGCACACCAGCCGGTCACCGCGGCTTACATCATATTTTGAGCCGCATTTTTTTTTTGCTCTTTCCGCACCGCCACGAGACTATAATGGGCATCATAACAAAACGAAAACACTGCTTTGCTGTCCAAATGGCCTGTGGTGCTAAGAATAGATCGATAACAACAGAGAAGCGATCGCGCACACACGCTGCTCTGCAGCGTTTTGCATGCATTTCATTTTTGCCGTGTGCTGTTGCCATATCCCGCTTTTCCTCCCACACTCAACGCAATTCCACTTCCCACTGCATATTGCACGCTCCTCGCTTTCGCCCTGAACAAACCAACCGCAACCCAGACGGCAACACACGGCAATTCTAAGTTCTTTCCTTAGACGAATGAAAATATGCGCGCTGCCTCTCTTTTTCTCCTTTCCTCGCGCCAACTTACCGCAGAGTTCACCACAACAACAATCGCGATCAGATGTTTCGTTGTTGCGTTAAGATTTGCCCCGTGCGCGCGGTTTTCGGCCACTGATGCGGGGAGCGCGATGCTAAAAACGCTTCGTATGTTTATTTTGAGGAAAAGAAAGGCGTACGCAACAATACCGGAACTGGGCACGCCCGGATTGGATTATCACGGTAAAAATATCCACCACCCCCTTTCTCGGGCTTGAAAGGTCACCGGGTGGTGTATTCTTAGCCGGTCAACAACTCCCTCTCTCTCTCTCCCTCATCGCGATGACATTTGATCGCAACGTTAATGAGAGGAAAGCTTGGATGGATAATCTAGAGTTGGTTAGAGGAGCGATCGAATTTCATTCTGAATGATTACGAAAAGAATGAATAACACTCACTGATACGATTAAAAACGGATCGAAGAGCAGATCTTCGTGTCTTCACACTGCAACTTCCCCCGTTAGCGCACAGTATTTGCCTTATGCTGCAAAACCCGAATGCATGTCATCGTTCTTTTTTATGCTGACCTTGTCATATGTGTAGCCCGGGGTACAACGGTTCGCAATGATGCATCAGCACACCAAAAAGGCCCATTGGTGCGTGTAAAAAGGATACGACGAAGAGGAACGTCTAGCAGAACCACTAGAATGCAAACCGTTCACATTTTCTCGAAACTCCAAATAGTGAGGGTGGAGCTTGTTCGGAAGCACACATGGGAGCCCCAAAAAGGGGAAGCGAGCAGTTAATGTTGCTGTTTGCTTTTTTGTTTTCGCCGGAAAACAAACTTTGCGCAAACTCTCCCCGACCGCACACCAGCCGGTCACCGCGGCTTACATCATATTTTGAGCCGCATTTTTTTTTTGCTCTTTCCGCACCGCCACGAGACTATAATGGGCATCATAACAAAACGAAAACACTGCTTTGCTGTCCAAATGGCCTGTGGTGCTAAGAATAGATCGATAACAACAGAGAAGCGATCGCGCACACACGCTGCTCTGCAGCGTTTTGCATGCATTTCATTTTTGCCGTGTGCTGTTGCCATATCCCGCTTTTCCTCCCACACTCAACGCAATTCCACTTCCCACTGCATATTGCACGCTCCTCGCTTTCGCCCTGACCCACAGGAGTGAAAAACTTTAACAGTTAATTTGGTCCTCTCCTCTTTTTCGGCGGGATACGCGCGGGAGGACGTTTGTTGCTATGGTTGCCGCTGCCATACCCGTAGGTAGCAGTTGGATCCGAGGGTGCGTGGCGAGGAAAGGACGACCAAGGGGATTTAATTGAAGTTGAAAAAAGGTAATAAATTAATGGAAAGGACAACGGAAAAACAACCGTCGAATAATTGTCGTTCGGTAGAGCACGAGTTCTGCTGCGGTAGGACTTTAAAAAGTGTCTTTCTTTTTTGCTGTAATAAGGGTACAACTTTAAAGGGCACCAGAAGTTGGTTCGTGTAACCCCACGCGGCCGGAGTCGTTTATTTCGAGCACATCCTTTTTTTTTTGTTCAAACGGACGCATAAACGAGGTTAAAGGGATGGCATAGGCACAGCATATCCGCGTGTTAAAGTGAGAATGAACATCAAACAAAGTAGGCACCGTGCGCGCGTACAAACCACCAGGCGCCTCCATTGGTGGAAATTTCGTCCCAGCAACGCAACAGTAGTAACGCGTGCTGTGGAGAAAGGCCAGCGACAACATTTGCAGTATCGGCAGTATCTTTCTTACCGCATAGCGTCAACCGAAAAGAATCCGCGCTTAGAAGCGCTAGCACCCCATTTTAAAGGATGTAGCACGTTGGGCGCTGAACGCGTACACTTGACTGGGTTCGCTCTGGGTGCGATATTGCCGCGAAAGGCCATCTGTGAAAGTACGGGGAGGGGGTGAAACCCGGGCATAATTTGAAGCGATTTCCGCAACAACAAAAAAACAACGAAAAAATAAAGTTCCGTGCCTGGCAAACTGAAGACAACGAGCAGACGCTGGTGGCGGCGGATGGGAGCGAAAAGTTTTCCATAAATTTGCCCGAGAAACTAGCTCGAACTAGTTCGCACACACATACACAGATGGGAAAAGTTCCGTCGCAGCCAACTTTGATTCCTTCCCAAAAATGTATCCGATGGGAGGAGAGTTTTCCCCTTTCGTGTGAGCATACGCTTGCTTCGATCATTCCACTTCGACCAGCAGCACCAGCAGCAGCCAGTCGAGCAAAAGTTATGTAAGAGTGCACACCAAACACACAACACCAACAATTTCCGCGTCCGCGTCCGCGTCTGCCCTCCGCCGGCGAGAAATCATTGTGGTCGAAGTACTTTCCGGGAGTGGGATGGGGTGGTGGGGGGAACGAAACAATCCCCCCCTCTCCTCACAACGGTCGACACTCCGACATCGATCGACATTCGATGATGGGGTGGCTGGATCTGTGAGTATGTGTGTGTGTGTGTGTGCGCCCGTCTGTGTGCAATGAAGAAGAATTCGGGAAAGTAGGCGACGAGGAGCAAAAGTTGTTCAGCAATTTCGCTCATCTTTTCGTGTGCACCTCGCTGCTCCTCCTGGGGGAAAAGTTTTTCGATCGGCCCCCGGATCCCATCACGAACACCCGAAACACCACCAGCCCCAAGGTGGGTGGTGGAGTGATGGGGGTGGGGTGGGAGAAAGAGTTGGGAATGCCGGAAAAGTCGACGATGCAGTAGTGGTGGCGAGACAGCCGCACACAGTAGCGACAATGTTCACTCCTCTCCCTCCACCCCCCACCCATTCACTTCGGGAGAAGGAAAACTTCATGGAAATAGGTTGATTTGTGTCTGTGTGCGTGTGTGTGTGTCTGGGAGAGTTGGGAGGATATTGCCAGAGTTATATTAAAGTGTCGCCGACCGGCAGACGCTCTGTGCTCTCTACCATCACATCTCCCCCCCTCTCCTTCTGTCATAATCGGTGGGTAGGAGAGGGAGAGGACTGACTTTTGTTTTTCCTGCGCCGGTAGAGGTTCAGGATCAAGCACATGGTCGTGTCGGCGACCTCCTCGACGCCGTACCCGGGCACGTTGCAGACGGCGATGCCGAGCTCGCCGGCCGCCTTCACGTCAATGTTATCGACACCGCTTCCGATCCGGACAATTATCCGGAGGGCTTTGAACTTTTCCAGATCCTCCTTCGTCAGAATGATTGTGTGCCACATCAGTGCGCCGACCGCTTCGTTTAATACCTGTTGGGAGGGAAGGAGATCGAATGTTAGACGTTGCTTCTCCACCCACCGTAGTCTGTGCTAATACATACTTTTTCATGAATCTCTGATGTGCTCTGTGCATCGCAGAATGCAACCGTGGCCACGTCCTTCAGTATCGGCATCTCGATCGAGCAGTCGCGCCCGTCGAGCAGCGCGACCAGTGGACGCGACTGCATTGGTCCGTTCGAGATCGGCCCGCGGACGTCACCCAGACGTGATCGTTTCGGCATCATTGTTGTCGTTCCAGCCACCAATCCTCTCTATCCGGGTCCGGCCAGACGGATGTGTTCGCGACTCGGATTATGCACTCCTCTCTCCGCAGTTCCTCCCGCACACGCACACACGCACACACAAAACAACTGTGTTCCCGCCGTGCAAACGTTTCCCTCCTTGAGAATGAGAACTCCACCATACACTGTAAACACAAACACACACTACCGACACCAAGACTTCCGAAATCCAAGTAGTTCTTGATGCGAATTCAATACAGTAGCCTGTTGCTGGGTTTTGTTAATCGCACTCTCACACACTCACACTCGCACGTACCGCAACACTGATTGCCGGTTTCGTATCGCTTCCCCACCGATCGATCATACAGCAGCCGCCGTAGCAGTCCTCGTATCTGGTGGTGGCGCGATGGGGGTTCGTTTTGGACGAATCTTCAAATAAAACACCATAAACATTTGCTGATTCAACTACGGTGGAAGTGAAGTAAACATTTAGTTAGAATAGCCTATTCAATAGTAAAGAAGCCACCACACAAAACAACACAACATAAACACTGTTCGCCAGAACTAAAGGGAACACACGAGTCTTTGTATGCTTCTACGTAGACATCATCGAATGTTTGGTGAGGCACTACTTCCTTCCAACAGGAATCTGTAATAAGAGAAAAACATAACAAAAAACTATTATTAGTAATTGTATGAGCCAGGCGGAAGGAAAGCGCGCGCAATGAAACGAACGAATTTTGCAAAGAAAAATAAAACGCCAACTTAATCACCAACTTTTCTCATTTACCCACTTTACCCCTGCGGCACCCTCGGTGTGCGGGATGAGGGAGGAATTGGACGGGAAAGGATGCCATGCCATCATATCGGAAGTTTTGCAAGTTTGTTTCCTTTCTGTTGTACACTTCTCGCGTGTCACCCGTCTCCTGCTTTGCCCCTCCCCAGTCGAGTTTTGAAGTTTTTTTCATCTACAATCTTGCTCACATTCTCCTGGCGCGTATTCGACGGTAAACCGAAGAGCCGGGCCGCCACCAATGGAATGAGCTGACTTTGCTAAAAAGGTACTACTAGAAAAAGCTTACTTACTGAATGATGTGATGTTCCTAATGAATCATTCTCTCTCCTCAAAGGTCACACAACACACCACGTTGGGTGCCATCGTTTTTGCATACTCTCGCCATTGGCCCGTACCAAGTCGAAAAACCGACGTGTAAAAGTTTACATACTTTGCGCCATTCGTTCGTAATCAGGAGTTGCGCGGGGGAAAAACAAGAATCGATTGTTTCCTGACTTCGACGTGGCATTCCTTGCTGCCGAGAAGAGCAGTACAATGAAAACAACAGATCTTTGACAGGAGATATCGAGTCCTGTAGGAGAAGAACGGAACATGTTGTCTCAGCACACCAAACACAACACATGAACGAAACAGGCGAGCGACGAAAGAGGCGACCCACCCCGTGGGGAGAATGTACAGTACAGTGCGAAAAGTTTTAATTAAAATGTAATTAATTTACAAGCTTCTGGTTCGACCGCGCGACTGTTGGCCAGACCATCCTAAGTTAAACGCAACGCAAAGGGCCCTACGGAACAAGTTTTCACTCCATTTCTCTCGTTTCCCATCCTTGACGATCCCCACACACCTCCCACTTGCTGTTCAATGCATTACCACCACTTTACATTGTGTGTATCTGTGGATATGAATCGTACGAGCCTTCCTACCAGTCCTGCTATGGGCAAAACACGGCATTTCCAGCAGCGCCTTTTTCGTAAATTTCGGGAGTAATTTTAAAGTGTGTTTGTCTGTGAAACGCTCTTTAATCTGAATGGGACCAACACCTGCTACCACCACCGTACGCGATTCCATCACTACGTTGACAGTGTTCCTTTCGATTTCTTATCAAGCTACTCATAGTAAAGGCGTTGCTAAGGCGTTGCTAAGGCAAACTTGGATGCTAATTCGTCGCCTAAGTCGTCGCGGTCGAGGAGGATGTGACAGGAGCGTTTGGAACAACCTCACCGAACAGCAGGTGGACCAATGTAGTAGCTTTGGTAGGAAGGAATCAAGGTTCTGCATCACCCAGTATATATCGGGTCACGGCCTGCTTCGGGAGATACCATTTACCAGAGATACTTAGAATGTCCTCCAGTGTCATAACGAAAAAACAACACACACACACACTCACACGAGGCTCAGATGAAGGACGTCTGCAAGGATGCAGAGCATCTTGCTCTTTCCCACGTTCCTACCCCAACTGACAGAAGGAAATCTGCTCGGGCAGGAGAAGGCGTGTAAGAGTTTGTTGCCATAGTTAATATAATTGAAAAAGGACCAACCAGAACCAACCGGTACGTACTGTGGTGTTGTAGTGAAGCGGAGATTTTCGCTTCCGCCTCTCCCAGCAGCAGCAGCACACGGGGGGAGCACGAAAGCGTTCGATGAAGCGAGTTATTCGGTCAAGTGGAAAAGTTTGGTGGAAAACAAAACCCAAAGCAGTGGAGCGGGCTCCCCGGCGGAACGCACATACACACACACACACCAGACCCAGACAACTTCTCCCACGCCTTCGGAGGAAAAACTAAGTTTAATATTAATTAATTTCGCTTTTCATCGTTCACCACAGCGGTGGAAAACGCAGCGTTCGGGACGCGCAAAACGCGCGGCAACGTAGTGGCCGTACAGTCTCGCGCCGTTGTGTTTGCTGTAATAATTAGTGTAATGAAACGAGTCCTTTGAAGTGATCATTTACGATCAAGCGTCTGTTCCTGTTCAGCAACAGCATAGGACGGGTGGCGTGTAGTGCTATGTGTGAACGCAAATAAGTAACGTGTGTATGTTGTTTTCTTACCCGGTAGTGGTTCACAAATCTTTGGAAGAACTTTTGCCGTATGCTGCTTCCTCCGAAGTGAAAAGGAAGCTATGGTTTTAGGTAGTGTTGTGCCTTACGACTCGGTCGAAAAGAATCATGCATATGAAATTTTAATGATTCGCAACTGAATCAACCATGATTTGAATCTTGATTCTGGTTCATGCGACTCGAGAACCTCCAACGATTCCCGAACGATAAAATGGAGTTGTGAGTTGCAAAGTAGTCTTTATTCCTTAAAGGGATATGAACGCCTAGAGACTCTCAAATTTTGTACAGCGATACGAATCATTCCGCATTCGTTGGAAGATTCGTTCGGAGTCCAACATTTGAAGCAGCATTTACACAACACTAGTTTTCCGTCGTCCGTAAGCTTGGAAGCGGACTTTCCCTCCGCGAATCGCTTGAGAACCTTAAGAGCAAAAGCTGCAAATCTTAAAGCTGCAGTACAGTCAGATAGGAGCGAATGTTTTCAGAATGGGGGCGGGAAAAAAGTGAGCGCATACCATAACAGTTTCCCAACAGTTCCCCCCAGCTATCGTATGGAAAACCCATTTTCCAACGAGACTCTCCCTTTCTGCGCGTGCTATTGCGTGCGAGAGCGAGACCATCGTCATCGCAAGCTAAGCCATGCTTAGCTCTTTAAGCCCAACACGGACAAAGGGCGACTTTAAGAAATCGAGGAGAATGTCTTTCCCAGTGGCAAGGTGTTTAAAGAAGGAACGAGAATATTGTCTTCTTACCGTTTTTTTTTGTTCATTGAATCGGCGGTGAAGGGCGAGTGTGGGTGGTCGCGTCTGTTCAAAAGTAGCTATAGAAACAAGCACCGAAGGACGGTAAATTTGACGTAAATAGTTTAGCTGCCTGTGATGATAACCATCGCTACACATATTGCCTGAATTTTGCACAAAGCGCTTCCCATTGGGATTGCTCCATAGCAATGGAACGGAAGGACGAAGGCGGACACAGTGCAGATGTATTTCGAATCGCAGTGACCAATAGAATGATGTTTTACGCGAGAGAAGCGCGATTGAGGAATGACAGTTGAGAAGAAGAAACGTGGCTTTGGAGAATGTCCCCAGCAAAGAGCATTGAATGTGTTTTTCATATTTAAAAAAACATTAAAACTGAAAAAGAGCCCCGTTTGGCTCTTCCAAATCTCACCCGGGCTGGATGGGTTTGCCCTCTTCCAAATAAAAAGCTACCCAAAAGTGTAACTGGTCAAACAAACCCCAAACAAAAATAAGGAACTCCACACGCAAACGCTCCCATTGCGCAATTTAATAGGACACGGCGGACATTGCCGAGGCTTTATCCCCACGCCACATCCCGCAGTTGGCAGTGAAAAGAGTTAACTCGGCGAAGGGGGGCGATCTGTGGAAGGCTGGAAGGCAGGCATATCCGCACGGCGTCGTCGTCGTAGTCGTCGTCTGCCTGGCGTCACACGGCCTACCGGAAAACGCGATGGAGATACATTCCGGGCGCTTTCTTTCTCACACACATACATAGCGCGTGACGAAAACAGTGTTGCCAGGGCTGCTTGGACCGAATCGAAGCGTGCGCGTTTCGAGCACACGCCGGAGGAAAATTTTCCACCGTAGGAGAGAGCGAGACCGCGACACGTCCAAAATCGTGAATGTGCGTGTGTGTGTGTGTGCGCAGCCGGCATGGAATATTGCTTCATTCTTGCCCATCCCGCACCAAACAACCAAACGTCCAACTTTATGGCGATGGGCTACCGCCGCTGCCGTCGGCGCCGCCGCCGTCGCCGCCGCCTTGGATAACATTTTCTCCCGGGTGGCGATGACTTTGCTGGAACTTTTCGTACCATCTCACTCGCACTCGCTCTCGACAGAAGTTGGAAACACAAATTTCCTACTTTGACTAATACTTTCATGCCCACTCCACACACACACACACGTATACCCGAGCACCGCCGGGCGAGAAAAGTTAGTGGAAAGTAACTTTTCGGCAGCACGGCGGCGGCTTCAATTGACCTCAGCGGAGTCTGAACCTTCACCCTCTCTTCCTCCCCTCCCCCTCCATTCATCCCCCTTCTGTTCCCCACAAACGGCTGCCGCACGGATCTTCCGGCTGCCGGCGCGCAGAGCCGAAAGTTTGATGGAAAATTTTACGCACCACGTTCTCTCTTCCCGGAAAATGCCGGTTGGGAAAAACTCTCGCGGGAAAGTTTCGCCGGCACAAAACTTGGCCGGGCGAACGGGAGGTGGGGTGTGTTGTGATCCACTCTCTCTCCCTCCCTCCTCAAGCTAGCCAAAAAGCCGGTTATGCAGTCTTTATGAAATAACTTTTCCTGTTACGCCCTCCTCCACCAGAGCCCGCCTCTCTCTCTCTCTCTCTCTGTTTGGTGTTAATCGGTAAGGTGTCTCCTCCCGCTCACTCCCTCTTCCATGTTCTTCGTGCCTCTCTTGAAGGGAGTGCAAAAACTTGACTCCTTTCTCTGCGCCACTGTGCGTTCGAGTGTGTGTGTAGGTAGGTAACCATGTCAGAGCCTGCAGCTCCTACTAAAGAACGCGGAAGGGAGGTTAGAGTACGGTACAAAGCCGGCACACGCGTAAAGTACGAGAAAGTTTGCAAACTTCCGTCAACCAACTTTTCGTTGAGAAACGCCCAACGTCCTCCTATCATTCATGCTTCCTCGCGAATAGTGTGCACCCGTCGCCGATACTAGCGTCTACAAGAAGCAACGAAAAGTTTAAGTCCCGGGTAGCAAACTTTCAGCCGCGGGAAAGTTGGCCCTCGTCGGGGGAAAACTTTGCCGCGCGAGATAGAGCCACAAATCGCCATCGTATCCATCGATCGCGAGGGAGAGGAGTTTTAGAAATTTCTGGTTCCATTGCTGCTAGCTGATGATATCTTTATTGCGAAATCAAACCCTAGGAATAGATCAAAATTCCACCGGAGAGTATGAAGCATAATTCGACGTCTCCGAGAACGTTGCGAGAAATAAAAAGTCAATCGCACGGTCGCTCGCTTCCCCACGTAAGCCGAGAGTTTCCTATCTTCCCGAAAAAAAACCCAAGCTGCGATTTTCAAACTTTTTTTTGGAAACCGATCCAAAAGCCATTAAGCGCTACAATACATAATTATCTTTCTTTGAATCTCCCGCATCTCTTTCCGCTCAAACCGACACAACATCAACAACAACAACGACTGCAAAACAAAACAAAAAAAACAACAACCTGCACGTATCTATACACAAACGTATATACATATTTACAGTCTCTCTCCAACCTCATCAGAATCATCTCATCCACACAACAGTAGGACGCGTTGGGACGCGCCCGGCGGGAAAAAGAAGGGGGAATGCGGGTGCATCATGTCCTCTTTCTTCCTTCCTTTCTTCGCCATTCTCCATCCGTCGGCTTTTCTTCCACGCGCTCTATGCACATGCGCAGCCTCTTCCGGAATGTTCCGCGCTACAACACACACACACAGCAGCACCTCCCCCTCCTCCTGGATCCAAGGACCGAGAACGATCGGAATCCATTATCCCGGGTGCTGTGACCAAAGGGGAGGAAGACAGAACAAAACAGGACAGGACAGGACGCCCCAACAACGGTAGCAAAAAACGAGACACTGAAATAAAAAAAAACGGGATGGAGGATAACGATGCCTCCCTTCAAACACCCACCCATCCACCCATTCAACCACGCTCCCTCCTCCCCCACCCACTCAACAAGCGATCCCAAAAAGCGGAAGCGGAGGCGCTTGTACACGGTTTTAGTGGATAAATTTATGAATTTCTTCCGACTTCCTGCATTTTTCCTCCCACCCCAACAGTGGGTGGGTGGAAAGTCCGCCACTGTGGAAAGTGCCGGTTAGCTCGCTCTCTCTTGCTCTCCCTTACTCCCATTTAAAAATAGGAGACACAGCGGAGCAGGCGGCCGGGAGGGCCACAAGAGATGCACAAGTAAATATTTATTGTTGTAAAAACCTCGCCTCTCTTTTAATGGCTCACCGTTATACCAGGCGTGTGCCAGCCCCTCTCCTACCACACCACACACACACACACCCCACGCGAAAACGTGGCGAAAAGTTAAAGTATTATTTTCCTCCTTCCCACAGGAGTGAAAAACTTTAACAGTTAATTTGGTCCTCTCCTCTTTTTCGGCGGGATACGCGCGGGAGGACGTTTGTTGCTATGGTTGCCGCTGCCATACCCGTAGGTAGCAGTTGGATCCGAGGGTGCGTGGCGAGGAAAGGACGACCAAGGGGATTTAATTGAAGTTGAAAAAAGGTAATAAATTAATGGAAAGGACAACGGAAAAACAACCGTCGAATAATTGTCGTTCGGTAGAGCACGAGTTCTGCTGCGGTAGGACTTTAAAAAGTGTCTTTCTTTTTTGCTGTAATAAGGGTACAACTTTAAAGGGCACCAGAAGTTGGTTCGTGTAACCCCACGCGGCCGGAGGCGTTTATTTCGAGCACATCCTTTTTTTTGATCAAACGGACGCATAAACGAGGTTAAAGGGATGGCATAGGCACAGCATATCCGCGTGTTAAAGTGAGAATGAACATCAAACAAAGTAGGCACCGTGCGCGCGTACAAACCACCAGGCGCCTCCATTGGTGGAAATTTCGTCCCAGCAACGCAACAGTAGTAACGCGTGCTGTGGAGAAAGGCCAGCGACAACATTTGCAGTATCGGCAGTATCTTTCTTACCGCATAGCGTCAACCGAAAAGAATCCGCGCTTAGAAGCGCTAGCACCCCATTTTAAAGGATGTAGCACGTTGGGCGCTGAACGCGTACACTTGACTGGGTTCGCTCTGGGTGCGATATTGCCGCGAAAGGCCATCTGTGAAAGTACGGGGAGGGGGTGAAACCCGGGCATAATTTGAAGCGATTTCCGCAACAACAAAAAAACAACGAAAAAATAAAGTTCCGTGCCTGGCAAACTGAAGACAACGAGCAGACGCTGGTGGCGGCGGATGGGAGCGAAAAGTTTTCCATAAATTTGCCCGAGAAACTAGCTCGAACTAGTTCGCACACACATACACAGATGGGAAAAGTTCCGTCGCAGCCAACTTTGATTCCTTCCCAAAAATGTATCCGATGGGAGGAGAGTTTTCCCCTTTCGTGTGAGCATACGCTTGCTTCGATCATTCCACTTCGACCAGCAGCACCAGCAGCAGCCAGTCGAGCAAAAGTTATGTAAGAGTGCACACCAAACACACAACACCAACAATTTCCGCGTCCGCGTCCGCGTCTGCCCTCCGCCGGCGAGAAATCATTGTGGTCGAAGTACTTTCCGGGAGTGGGATGGGGTGGTGGGGGGAACGAAACAATCCCCCCCTCTCCTCACAACGGTCGACACTCCGACATCGATCGACATTCGATGATGGGGTGGCTGGATCTGTGAGTATGTGTGTGTGTGTGTGTGCGCCCGTCTGTGTGCAATGAAGAAGAATTCGGGAAAGTAGGCGACGAGGAGCAAAAGTTGTTCAGCAATTTCGCTCATCTTTTCGTGTGCACCTCGCTGCTCCTCCTGGGGGAAAAGTTTTTCGATCGGCCCCCGGATCCCATCACGAACACCCGAAACACCACCAGCCCCAAGGTGGGTGGTGGAGTGATGGGGGTGGGGTGGGAGAAAGAGTTGAGAATGCCGGAAAAGTCGACGATGCAGTAGTGGTGGCGAGACAGCCGCACACAGTAGCGACAATGTTCACTCCTCTCCCTCCACCCCCCACCCATTCACTTCGGGAGAAGGAAAACTTCATGGAAATAGGTTGATTTGTGTCTGTGTGCGTGTGTGTGTGTCTGGGAGAGTTGGGAGGATATTGCCAGAGTTATATTAAAGTGTCGCCGACCGGCAGACGCTCTGTGCTCTCACGGAAAACAGAAACAAATGCAAATCTTCTTAAAGGCGCTTCCACTTTGGGAAGGTCCCCCGTCATGGTGGAGTGCTTTCTATGCGTAGGAATATACTTTCGTCTTACGCACGTTTCGATTTCCGCGAACCAATAACAGCGAACACAAGGTATGTCACCGTTCGTCCCACACTGCAACTTCCCCCGTTAGCGCACAGTATTTGCCTTATGCTGCAAAACCCGAATGCATGTCATCGTTCTTTTTTATGTTGACCTTGTCATATGTGTAGCCCGGGGTACAACGTTTCGCAATGATGCATCAGCACACCAAAAAGGCCCATTGGTGCGTGTAAAAAGGATACGACGAAGAGGAACGTCTAGTAGAAACCACAAGAATGCAAACCGTTCACATTTTCTCGAAACTCCAAATAGTGAGGGTGGAGCTTTTTCGGAAGCACACATAGGAGCCCCAAAAAGGGGAAGCGAGCAGTTAATGTTGCTGTTGCTGTGTGCTTTTTGCTTTTTTGTTTTCGCCGGAAAACAAACTTTGCGCAAACTCTCCCCCGACCGCACACCAGCCAGTCACCGCGGCTTACATCATATTTTGAGCCGCATTTTTTTTTGCTCTTTCCGCACCGCCACGAGACTATAATGGGCATCATAACAAAACGAAAACACTGTTTTGCTGTTTTTGCTGTCCAAATGGCCTGTGGTGCTAAGAATAGATCGATAACAACAGAGAAGCGATCGCGCACACACGCTGCTCTGCAGCGTTTTGCATACATTTCATTTTTGCCGTGTGCTGTTGCCATATCCCGCTTTTCCTCCCACACTCAACGCAATTCCACTTCGCAGCAACACAGCGCACCAGAGCGAATTGTGCAACAAAATGCAGAAGTGACGGGAATGGGGGTGGAAAAACTTTGTGACCCCCTCCGCCTCTTACAGTGAGTTTCCACAGCGCCACGACAGCACGCGCGCACCTCGTCAGCAAAGTATAACACAAACCGGCGGCCATCAATTTCACATTATACCGAGGTGCAGCGGTAGGTACTACTGTTGGCCGGCGGTTCATATAACCTCAATAATTCTCATTTCACGCACAGCACCCCATCATCGCGTCGTCGGTGGTTTCGGTGCCAATTCTACCACAACGCGTGGATGTGGTTGAACTGGCTTGAACTCTCTCTCTCTCTCCCTCTGGCGGAATGTGTTAATAAATACATCGCCCTGCATCGGTTCGACAAATCGATCGAGGGAAGAATTTGCACATGTTACAGTCCTGGTGAAGCCACCCACCAACACACCTGACCGCCCGACCTCTGCTGTGACCGAACAATGCGCAGCGAGGAATTTATGGTGGTCATGTTCTGCACATATACTCTACCCCTGTCGGACTTCTCCTTCCAATATGTTTCAAGCAAAGAAGAATGCCAAAAATTTGAAACATTCGCAGGAGAACATGCAACACGGAGCTTATACATATTTTAGGTTACGAATTAACTATTCCGTCTATTACTGTTTTTTTTTTAATTTTTATTATCTACTTTGATAGATTTGAGATTATATTATTCTTCCATCACACTTGACAAGAACACCGCGTATTTTATTACTAAGCATGTTGATTTAACCTTAAAATATAATTTACTTCTGACATATTATGTGCATAGCTATGTTACTTTTAACTAAAAGTAAACAAAAAGAAATATTGAAACCATTCTTTTAATAAATAAATTTGTGCCAAATAAACACAACCCACATGAACTGTAAATAAAACCCTGAACATTATACAACACTCCAAAACATAGTGCGAAACGAGAGTTGATATTTCTCACTACTGTGAGACGCTCACAACTCACCTCACCGACCAGCAACGGTGAGCGGTCGGTTTCTCACTCAAGATGCGGTGTTGGCAAAGGGGAATGCAGTTCCGTAGCATACGCTGCCGCGATTATATTTCTCACACCCCTTCTCTTACAATCGCCATCCCCTTCCACCCACTCACCATTCGATAAACGACGGTGAGCGACAAAATTGCGACAATGGGGACTGAAAGGTGCTGTGTGCGGTGCAAGCGCTTGCACACAACAGCAGCAAGGCGTGAGCACTGGCGTGAGTGTGTGTCACGGTAAAAAGAAGAAAGAAAAACGAAACAACCAAATCAATCTTCTTCGTTTTGGCGGGAGTTGTCTTCCATCCCTCCCATGAACGCCATTCCTCCTCCGGTGTGTGTGCTTGTGTGTGCCCTTCGAAACAAGGTCTCTCACTCTCGTCGCCCCCTTCCGTTGTAAAGTACACACCAGCAGCAACCTTGAATCGAGTCAAAACGGTACTCCACTTACTAACCGCCCCAAACCCTCCTTCGGTCCCCTTTATTCTCAACATGCACACACACACACAAACGAGACGCACGACAGCTCTAAAAACAACACCCAACAACAACGCACGACAACGCGACGCGTTTCTCACCCCTTACCCAACCCAACCCAAGCTGCGCGAGGTGTTTCAAGTGTGTGCTACTACGATCATCCCCCCTGACGACGCGGAACGAACGCGCCCGCGGTTAGTGGATGCGTTGTTGAACCATGGCGGGGGGGGGGGGGGGGGGGGTGGGGGTCATCGCGTCGTCGGTGGTTTCGGTGCCAATTCTACCACAACGCGTGGATGTGGTTGAACTGGCTTGAACTCTCTCTCTCTCTCCCTCTGGCGGAATGTGTTAATAAATACATCGCCCTGCATCGGTTCGACAAATCGATCGAGGGAAGAATTTGCACATGTTACAGTCCTGGTGAAGCCACCCACCAACACACCTGACCGCCCGACCTCTGCTGTGACCGAACAATGCGCAGCGAGGAATTTATGGTGGTCATGTTCTGCACATATACTCTACCCCTGTCGGACTTCTCCTTCCAATATGTTTCAAGCAAAGAAGAATGCCAAAAATTTGAAACACTCGCAGGAGAACATGCAACACGGAGCTTATACATATTTTAGGTTACGAATTAACTATTCCGTCTATTACTGTTTTTTTTTTAATTTTTATTATCTACTTTGATAGATTTGAGATTATATTATTCTTCCATCACACTTGACAAGAACACCGCGTATTTTATTACTAAGCATGTTGATTTAACCTTAAAATATAATTTACTTCTGACATATTATGTGCATAGCTATGTTACTTTTAACTAAAAGTAAACAAAAAGAAATATTGAAACCATTCTTTTAATAAATAAATTTGTGCCAAATAAACACAACCCACATGAACTGTAAATAAAACCCTGAACATTATACAACACTCCAAAACATAGTGCGAAACGAGAGTTGATATTTCTCACTACTGTGAGACGCTCACAACTCACCTCACCGACCAGCAACGGTGAGCGGTCGGTTTCTCACTCAAGATGCGGTGTTGGCAAAGGGGAATGCAGTTCCGTAGCATACGCTGCCGCGATTATATTTCTCACACCCCTTCTCTTACAATCGCCATCCCCTTCCACCCACTCACCATTCGATAAACGACGGTGAGCGACAAAATTGCGACAATGGGGACTGAAAGGTGCTGTGTGCGGTGCAAGCGCTTGCACACAACAGCAGCAAGGCGTGAGCACTGGCGTGAGTGTGTGTCACGGTAAAAAGAAGAAAGAAAAACGAAACAACCAAATCAATCTTCTTCGTTTTGGCGGGAGTTGTCTTCCATCCCTCCCATGAACGCCATTCCTCCTCCGGTGTGTGTGCTTGTGTGTGCCCTTCGAAACAAGGTCTCTCACTCTCGTCGCCCCCTTCCGTTGTAAAGTACACACCAGCAGCAACCTTGAATCGAGTCAAAACGGTACTCCACTTACTAACCGCCCCAAACCCTCCTTCGGTCCCCTTTATTCTCAACATGCACACACACACACAAACGAGACGCACGACAGCTCTAAAAACAACACCCAACAACAACGCACGACAACGCGACGCGTTTCTCACCCCTTACCCAACCCAACCCAAGCTGCGCGAGGTGTTTCAAGTGTGTGCTACTACGATCATCCCCCCTGACGACGCGGAACGAACGCGCCCGCCCGGTTTGTGGATGCGTTGTTGAACCATGGCAGGAGGGGGGGGGGGTTGTGTTTAACGCGCGCCCGCGATATGATGACAAACTAGGCTTAGTTTTGCGAGAGAAAAAGAATAATAACAGAAAATAAAAACACGCGCGCGAAACGTGACACACTCTCAAAGGAGAGGGCGATGTTTATCACCACCCAGTACAAATAGTATGCTGCTGCCACCACCAGCAGCAGCGCGCCACATTCAGAGCAATTGGTTACGATAAGGGACGATGACATGGGGTAGTTAATTTCTTCCGAGAACTCATTTTCGATGTGCGCGCTGCTCTTTACGTTTATGTAGAAAGCAAATAGCTTTCAACGATAAATCTCGATAGACATCGACGACGTCGTACGCCGAGAAGGGAGATGAGTAACAGTTATGATCTTTAAACAAATAAGTTGTCTCACCCATTCGTGGAAGTTGTGAAAAACATAGGCAAATATTTTTATCACGCCGAAAGGAACGAACGGGCAAAAAGTGTCCAACAGACGGTCGCAGCAAACACGTCATAGGCGGCTTGCGACGCACGCAAACCGCAAGTCAGATATGCGTCAGATAGAGGGAGGCACTCGCGTCCCATCCACCCGTGTCCATGCCAAAGTTGAAGAAGGCGAAGCAGTAAGCGGAAAATGTGTTTCCCCAATTAAACTTCTTGTTTCGCGCGCTGAGGGGGGATCATTGTGGTCGACGAATATCGAAAGTTCTTGCGTCACACAGTCCAAACACCACGCGCAGCAGAGCAGAGCAGCCCCAACAACCACGAGAGATACGAATGTGGTTCAAGGAGAACACACAGCGCTCCTCTTTATTGTCTTATTTCTGTATAAATAATAATTAGCGCGTGTTGCACTGCCTTTGTTTAACTTTGTAAGATGGAACCATTATCAGAGAAGAACTGATTTATTTACGAGTCAGAATATGTTGGAAAAGATCTGGACGTTACTTGCACAGGGTGTTAGCATTAGAGAATGTGTGTACCACAACAGTGTTCGTGAAGATCTGGAGTATATATTTCTGAATTTTTCTGAATCTTTGTACTGGGTAAGTGATTCAGAATGTATAGTTTAGCTAAATCCTAGATGCTTAAACTAACCCTAATATCTGAACATTAGCCACAGCTTCTGAGAGTCCAAACTATTGTATTGAATCGACAAATGTGCCGCAGTACTCAGCAATGGATCAACAAGACAACAATATAAAGCTTACGGGCTATCCGATTCTCGACTGAATTCTTAATAGGTTCCTTCCGAGCTTTATATCAATGACCGAAGACTTTATATGCGTAGAAGTCCACGAGTTCGATGACTCGTGGATATAGCACGCATTAGAGATTCATGATTCAATTTAAAATCTCAATTTTCTAGAGATTTATGAATTGATTTTAACAACTCTTAATTGATGATTCAACTCTAGTAGACACGTGCTAAGTGTTCATTAAATCAAGCACGTGATAATACTGGAATCCGACCACCGACCATGTTAAAATCTTGGTATATTTTCATGCCCAAGGAGTACAACAAATTGATCCACAACCGCTTCATCAATCTCGTGAGAAACTTCACCCAGTTCGCTAGACTGGCTCTTGTGAAGATCGAAGGCAGTCGAAGAAAATGGAGCTTGCATTTAGAAAAAAAGAGACAAATGATACTTAAACCCAAAACTGTGGCAGAGACTTATTGCCTGACCACCTCCTTCTTCGCATGAATGCTCGAATCGAACCACCACGGTTTCGCGCGCTTCAAAAGGCGAAACTTTACGCGAAAGAAAGAAAAATAAACGACCGAATGCCCATGAATGCAGCATAAGGTCGCGCCAAAACCAGTCCCGGGCGCGGCGGCGGCGGGGCACGTTCTCTCGAATCGTTCTTCACGGCGTGGTTAAAATACACTCTTCTGACCGGGGGGGACCCACCCAGACGGGAGATGAGTAACAGTTATGATCTTTAAACAAATAAGTTGTCTCACCCATTCGTGGAAGTTGTGAAAAACATAGGCAAATATTTTTATCACGCCGAAAGGAACGAACGGGCAAAAAGTGTCCAACAGACGGTCGCAGCAAACACGTCATAGGCGGCTTGCGACGCACGCAAACCGCAAGTCAGATATGCGTCAGATAGAGGGAGGCACTCGCGTCCCATCCACCCGTGTCCATGCCAAAGTTGAAGAAGGCGAAGCAGTAAGAGGAAAATGTGTTTCCCCAATTAAACTTCTTGTTTCGCGCGCTGAGGGGGGATCATTGTGGTCGACGAATATCGAAAGTTCTTGCGTCACACAGTCCAAACACCACGCGCAGCAGAGCAAAGCAGCCCCAACAACCACGAGAGATACGAATGTGGTTCAAGGAGAACACACAGCGCTCCTCTTTATTGTCTTATTTCTGTATAAATAATAATTAGCGCGTGTTGCACTGCCTTTGTTTAACTTTGTAAGATGGAACCATTATCAGAGAAGAACTGATTTATTTACGAGTCAGAATATGTTGGAAAAGATCTGGACGTTACTTGCACAGGGTGTTAGCATTAGAGAATGTGTGTACCACAACAGTGTTCGTGAAGATCTGGAGTATATATTTCTGAATTTTTCTGAATCTTTGTACTGGGTAAGTGATTCAGAATGTATAGTTTAGCTAAATCCTAGATGCTTAAACTAACCCTAATATCTGAACATTAGCCACAGCTTCTGAGAGTCCAAACTATTGTATTGAATCGACAAATGTGCCGCAGTACTCAGCAATAGAGCATATAAGACAACAATATAAAGCTAACGGATTCTCCGATTCTCGACTAAATTCTTGATAGGTTCCTTCCGAGCTTTATATCAATGACCGAAGACTTTATATGCGTAGAAGTCCACGAGTTCGATGACTCGTGGATATAGCACGCATTAGAGATTCATGATTCAATTTAAAATCTCAATTTTCTAGAGATATATGAATTGATTTTAACAACTCTTAATTGATGATTCAACTCTAGTAGACACGTGCTAAGTGTTCATTAAATCAAGCACGTGATAATACTGGAATCCGACCACCGACCATGTTAAAATCTTGGTATATTTTCATGCCCAAGGAGTACAACAAATTGATCCACAACCGCTTCATCAATCTCGTGAGAAACTTCACCCAGTTCGCTAGACTGGCTCTTGTGAAGATCGAAGGCAGTCGAAGAAAATGGAGCTTGCATTTCGAAAGAAAGAGATAAATGATACTTAAACCCAAAACTGTGGCAGAGACTTATTGCCTGACCACCTCCTTCTTCGCATGAATGCTCGAATCGAACCACCACGGTTTCGCGCGCTTCAAAAGGCGAAACTTTACGCGAAAGAAAGAAAAATAAACGACCGAATGCCCATGAATGCAGCATAAGGTCGCGCCAAAACCAGTCCCGGGCGCGGCGGCGGCGGCGGGGCACGTTCTCTCGAATCGTTCTTCACGGCGTGGTTAAAATACACTCTTCTGACCGGGGGGGACCCACCCAGACACAACCTCTCTTCTTGATCAACCTTCCTTCGTGTTCCATTCAATACCGACCGCCGAGCACGCTGGTTTGATTTAGCAACTGAATAAAGGCAAACGAAGCGCCATCGTGATGGTGGTTGCTGCCGTGCGGCGAAAGGAAGCAGCGATCTTAGTAGGCCGCGCGCGCGCGCTGCAGAAAAATGCCTCCCCGCCTACTAAAGACACGCGCTCTAAACCTCTTAAAACCCGTCCACGTTCACCCTTCGGTAGTACTGTTTCTTCTCAGCAAAAATGCACACAAAAACGCACCCGAGAGATCCTTTAAAAAATGTAAATCGCGACACAGAAATGGTAAAGAGAATAGAGCAGGAAAAGACACTCGGCCGGCCGCCGCGATGCAGAAGACGTGCTGTGAATAAGAATAGTGTTTTTTTGTTTGTGCTGTGCTGCATACGCGCGCGCGCCCAAAGAGAACGAACGGAGGAGGACGACAAGGTAGCCATGAGAGCATGAAAATAATATTTTAAAAATTGCAAACCGGAGGAGGGAGGAGACAAAAGGTGTAGTACACACAAACGGCGACACACCACCCCTGCCTCCTCCTCCTTTTTCCGCTCAAACTCATGCCGCCGTGAATAATAACGAAAAGGAAAAGGAAGAGCGCGCGACACCCGCGAAAAGAAGAACCGGATCGAAGCTGCGCGCCTTCACCCGTGAAGAGGGAGGGGGGAGGAGGGGGGGAGTGTATCTTAATGCGAGCAACGGTAACACTAACAATACAAACAATAACCATGTGCGTGTGGGTGTGTGTATGAAAAAAGTACAATACAAAAATTGAGACACCGCAGCAAGAGAAAGATCAGAATAATATGTAACAACACAAACACACATACACAAACGGATCGATGAAAACGTGATAATCGTGCCCGATGGAGAGAAGATCGAGAGAGGATGGCAGCCGCCCTCACCACAACCACCCTTCCCCTTCCTCTCATACCCTCACTCGACACACGTTGATCGTCGTTCCTTTTTGCCTTCTCCTCTTTGGGACACGCTCCTGCTTTGCCCATAAAAGTACCTCCGTGAATCGTCGGGCGTATTCGAGATGTTGTGGTGGTGGTGGTGGTAGCAGCCGTCGTCGGCGGTAGCAACAGGAGAGGGGAAGAACTCAAGTGGAGAAGGTCAGACCCGAATGGGAAGAGAAAATGGAAGCGCGTAAAGAAGGAAACGCGACTATGGCACACGCATTCGCTGGGCGGTGGCGGGGTGGATGGGGTTGTGCGGATAATGATGGCTAAAATCCCCCCGCGCTTGTGTGTGTGTGTGTGGGCAGCCACAGCCGCTCCTTCATCCAACCGGCGGAATTGACCGCGAGACGCGTCGAACCGAAACGGCGCGCGAAAGGAAAACATTCCCCCCCGCCCCGGTTTTACGCTCGGGGTTCGATCCTTCTCCCCAGACACCACTGTGAGACATTGGAAGGGTGAGTGGGTGAGCAGAGGAGGAGTGGGGTGGGGTTATGACTTTGAATCACGACACGCGGACGGGGGGCGCGCACCAGATCAACAATGAAATAAAATGGCATCCAAATTCCCATCACTACCGTTTGTATCCTCTTTCTCCTCATCGTCCTCTCTCTCTCTCTCTTTCATGCGGCGTTCCACCAGAACTGGATCAAAACCGACGCGCTCGATGCTGTGTGGCTGCGCGCGCTGCTGCACCTTTTCTTTATTCCTTTGCCCGTTCCTCGTTCGGCTAAAAGAAATAGACTAAACCGGGCCGCCCGCCACCGGTAGCTTTTAAATTGGCGATTGGCTCGCTTTTTTTCGTGTCGTTCCAACGCCAAAAAAAAACGGAACCAACGCTGGTAGCTGTGATGACCGCAAACGAGCGAGAGTTTTTGCGAGAAAAAAAAAGAAATAATGGCAGTAATGGCCCAAGGTCTAACCAAAGACTGCTGTGCGGTTTTGACAGCACACACCACCACACAGCTTTATTATGACAGATGAGGTTAGTGTTGCAGCGTATTCTGAAGTCCTGGTTGCATCTTCGCATGTCTGGCGCTCACTTTTCCAACACTCCAACATCTCAATGTGAGAAAGTTTCCATGGATACCAAGAATTAGAAAACTTAGGAACCCAAACCATTGATAGAACGTCCCTACAAGATCAAAAATCTTTCAAAGATACACGTTTTTGAATGCCCCTTAATTTGTCATACATGTTTTGATTCTCAAAGGGAGTCCATTCCAAATAAATACATCGCAGATTTACATTAGTTAAGATACTTGACGTTATTGTCTTAAACACAAGAAAAGGTTCTGCTAAATTCCCCTTCGTCAAGGAATACTATGATTATAAGCGACAGCTGGAGGTCTCAGAGACCACTAGTTTGGGATAGAACATGCACAATCTAGAAGCTATTACGAAGTTTATCGTTGCGACTAGTAGGTGATAAATGTCACCACAAAAATGGCATGAAATTTTGACGTCATCTCTTCTTCCAACAGTCCAATTCCGAAGTCTGAGTAATCGCCCTCTTTGTACGTATCGAACACACACATCATACGCGAGGCTTTTTTGTTCATGCTCCGATTGTTATGCATAAGCCCCTCTTTTTTGCAACACGGTCGGGCCGGAGACCTTGTTTTGCGCCTGTGCTTGACCACCACCCACCAACGCAATTTCCCAAAACGACTGGAAGGGTTGTACCGTCATCGTGTGTGTCTATACCTAAAAGCACCCCGCCTCACAACGTAGTATATTTGGCACGGATTAAATATATTGCTCAAAAAGGGGGCTTCTCTTCATGGCGCGCCAATGTGATGATGGAACAACAACGAA
>KZ069677.1:61245-76776 GCA_002091845.1 Anopheles cracens
GCCAACAACCCGCCATTCCAGCATGCGACGAGCCAGCCTTCACCGAGTACTTCCGCCATCGAACCGCCACCGGTGGTACACGTCAGCACCGGAACACGCCCGGCGATGCCATCTGCTGTTGTGCCTAGCACCGGGCCGGCGGTACGACCCTGCGCTGCAGTCACCAAAATCGTCGGGTGTCGAAAGCGCAAAGCTGCGAAGGAAAACATCACACGCAATCCCGAGCCAACGGTGCTGGAACGACAGCCGGACAGCAACGAGCCGTCAGTTCCGGGGCACGCGCAACCCGCGGTGGCGAAATGAAACGCCACGATTCGTCAAGCGCTAAGTATCTAGAAGCCAACGCAAACTGGACGCAGCAGCAGCAGCAGCGGGAGAGGAATACCATTTCTGTGCGCTTTTTTATTTTACACTTTTACTTTAAGTTTACCGATTACTTGTTGGTACACTGACAGACACCCGTCACTGGGGAGTATCATCAAGCATCGCCATAGTGTACGATAGTTACCTGCCGATAGTTAGTTAGCTGACGAACCGCGCATTTCGGTTCGCCCCCATCTCCTAGGTATTTATTGTGTGAGTCCGATGTAGTTACTCTGCTGATTATTTTAAATCAGACTCAGACGGGCACAGTGTCGGCGGCGCAAGCCACGGGCGGAATGAACTGCAACTGCATTTCTGCCTGCTCCCGAAATGGGTGGTTTAACAATGTCGTTCAACCACAACAAATCGCAAATGGCTGCTGCCACCGCGGTGACAATGTTGCCGGCATCGGTTGATGTGGAAGCGCTTCGTCGGGAGGTACATCACAAAATAGCCAAGCTGCCGTGCGAAGATTTCGAGGCTTTTCTGGCCTCGAAGAAAGTGGAGAAGAGACGCAAGAAGCCGTACGGTGAGTACATGTTAACACTAGGACTGATTTTAGAAAAAACGAGCATTCAAAGCAAAGATCGAATGGCCTCTTGAATGAAATTTGATTTTACACTGGAATGCGTAACATTTCAGGGTTCAATCATCAGCTTTCAATCTTTGAGCTTCGATCGCTCAGGAATAACTGTAACGAAAACCAGACGAAACATCGTTTTGAAATAGTTTATAAAAGAAACTCATAAAAATTACTGCTCATTGCGGTGATATGTGTAAAATATAGTCTTCTAGATAGTCGGTAGATAGTTAACCTTTAGTTTTATCGATAGTTTTCGAACTTCGAGCTTTGATTGCTCTCGGGAACGGTTGTAACGAGCATTGGACGGGTTTCTTTTTATGAAACTTGTCGCAAAACTCGTAAAAATTACAGCTCATTGAGATGATCGATGCCAAATATAGACCTCAAGATACTAACCTCACCCTGAAAATCTCGAAATGTGTCTCGAATTGCATCGGCCAACCCGAACATCCGGTGGTGCAAGCCAGAAAAGACAGAAACGGCGACGTCCGCATTTACTCACGAGCATGTACAAACCAGGGGTGCCGGTGGCCAGTGGTCCGCAGTGGCGGTGAAGCGCGAAGTACCTGATATTAAAGACGATCTGGGAAGCATGGAGGCGGCCGAATCGCTGGTGCAGTTGGCACAGGGCATCAGACTGCGGGTGTCACCGATCTCGATGGGCAAACTGGCCGACGTCAAGCAGATGGGAAGCCTCAGCGAGCTGTGTGCCGGGGCGATGGGTGCTTCCGGCGAACCAGGTTGGTATCGGGGTGACACGATCTTTGTTCCCTAACTTTAACGTCTCTGCTTTCTTCTTACCTCCAAACCGCCAGAGCCTTCGTTCTGGTCAATGAATGCGGCAGAGCACAATTATTCCGCCTGGCACACCAACGACAGCAGTGCGCTCGTTAAACAGGAGCCTGAACCGACACAGCACATGCGACAGCACTTTCTTGCCCAGTCGCGTCCAAAGATGGGAATGGCAGCGAACGGGGTCGGTGGTACCGCCTGTACCACCACCATCTCAGGGCCGGTCGGCACAGAACCGATGGAGTGTGGTGGTGAGGGAATTGCCGCGGAGCAAGGTACATGCTCGTCGCGTGCGTCACGCTCTTGCAAGGGCAAACGGTACAAAGAGTTCATGACGAATCAGTACGGAGGAACCGCGTTGGCATCGGCCACACGTAAATCACCGAAAAAGCGCACCTCAGCGACGTACATCAGCAGCACGTCGCAGAACAGGACGACGCTGAGCGACTGCCGTGTCTACCAGGAGGAGAATGTGTCGTTCAACCACAACAAATCGCAAATGGCTGCTGCCACCGCGGTGACAATGTTGCCGGCATCGGTTGATGTGGAAGCGCTTCGTCGGGAGGTACATCACAAAATAGCCAAGCTGCCGTGCGAAGATTTCGAGGCTTTTCTGGCCTCGAAGAAAGTGGAGAAGAGACGCAAGAAGCCGTACGGTGAGTACATGTTAACACTAGGACTGATTTTAGAAAAAACGAGCATTCAAAGCAAAGATCGAATGGCCTCTTGAATGAAATTTGATTTTACACTGGAATGCGTAACATTTCAGGGTTCAATCATCAGCTTTCAATCTTCGAGCTTCGATCGCTCAGGAATAACTGTAACGAAAACCAGACGAAACATCGTTTTGAAATAGTTTATAAAAGAAACTCATAAAAATTACTGCTCATTGCGGTGATATGTGTAAAATATAGTCTTCTAGATAGTCGGTAGATAGTTAACCTTTAGTTTTATCGATAGTTTTCGAACTTCGAGCTTTGATTGCTCTCGGGAACGGTTGTAACGAGCATTGGACGGGTTTCTTTTTATGAAACTTGTCGCAAAACTCGTAAAAATTACAGCTCATTGAGATGATCGATGCCAAATATAGACCTCAAGATACTAACCTCACCCTGAAAATCTCGAAATGTGTCTCGAATTGCATCTGAAAGTGCTGTCGCATGTGCTGTGTCGGTTCAGGCTCCTGTTTAACGAGCGCACTGCTGTCGTTGGTGTGCCAGGCGGAATAATTGTGCTCTGCCGCATTCATTGACCAGAACGAAGGCTCTGGCGGTTTGGAGGTAAGAAGAAAGCAGAGACGTTAAAGTTAGGGAACAAAGATCGTGTCACCCCGATACCAACCTGGTTCGCCGGAAGCACCCATCGCCCCGGCACACAGCTCGCTGAGGCTTCCCATCTGCTTGACGTCGGCCAGTTTGCCCATCGAGATCGGTGACACCCGCAGTCTGATGCCCTGTGCCAACTGCACCAGCGATTCGGCCGCCTCCATGCTTCCCAGATCGTCTTTAATATCAGGTACTTCGCGCTTCACCGCCACTGCGGACCACTGGCCACCGGCACCCCTGGTTTGTACATGCTCGTGAGTAAATGCGGACGTCGCCGTTTCTGTCTTTTCTGGCTTGCACCACCGGATGTTCGGGTTGGCCGCCTTCACCTTGGTTCTATGCTGCAAAAGTGCGAAGGAGAGGAACGCTTCAAATATGATCTTCATCCAATCGCGGATGGCGTCGGATGCTTACCTCCTGTGCTAGCATTTCGTAAGGCTTCTTCTTTTCCGCGTCCAGCTGGCCCCACCAGCTGCCAAGGATCTTAGTGATGGACCTGTGGACGAAGAAGGGGAGTCATTTCATGCCTGTTCATGCTGCTTCCTAAATAAAAGTCATCTCGTACCGATTCTCCTTCGTGGCGTAGTGCTGACTGACCAGGGGGCGGTGTTTTTTGCAGAACATCAAAAAGGCGTTCATAGTGCGCTTCGACGATTCGGATCGCGGCTGCTTCTCCTCCGGCAGGGGCTCCGAGTCAAAGGACGCGCCGGCATCCGACTCACCGTTGGCTTGCCCATCAGGACACTCGTTGCGATTCGCGTAAAAGTAGTTGTTATTATTGTTTGTAAAATTGTTGCAATTATTGTTATTCCCTTCAACCGGCTTGTCGATCGACGGAATGTACATGTCGCCAAACTCTGATCTACCACTGCTCTCCAGCATTTTGGATGAGTTTTTTTATGAGGTAAAGATTAAAAACAAAATGGTAGCAAATTTCTACGGTAAAGCCAAATTTTCACTTTGCTGGAAGTAGACAAGAGACAAAAAATGTAAATTTAGTACATATTGAATACAGCAAATATTCGTACTTTCAGTGAGAACCATAGAACTATGTTAGGGTGTTCGCGTTTCAATTACAAGTCTATCGATCTCTATAGATGTCTTTAAGATCTATCGCCAATTTCGTTGATGTGGCATGTTCTGAGGAAAATAATGAATTGTTAGCATACATAACCCCCAAGTCACTTTGCATTCCACCCTCTACCAATCCGAACGTGTATTATCATGCTGCCTCGCGTGCGAGCGGACTCGCACAAACACCCGCACACAACGCACACACTATGGAACGAAATTCGTAAACATAGCACGCTGTCGGACAGCGTCAGCCCTGCCTGCTGCGATGCGATAAAGCCTGCTGTTCGGGACGCGTGTGTGCGTGCCTGCCCGAACATGTGTGCGTGTGAGTAAGCGTGTGTTTTTCTTCCAACTCGCTCAACCGAGTCCTATGCTACGTTATGCGAAATTGACGAAAACAGAACAGTGCACACGGAATATTTTGGATTTTGGTTGAACTGAATCACGAAATGTATTGTGTAGTTTTTCGGTCGGTTCCCACCAACCACCTTACGCACGCGGCGGAACAACACGTCCGTACACGAAATTCTGTCCAACGACACCACTCGGCGCGTGTGACGTCACACACACAATTTCACTCGGTACGATTGTGAAGTTCTCTTGAAAGACAAAACGGACACGAATCTTTTGGAATCTTTGGAAAGGGATCTTGTGGTCCTCGCTTGGGGGGAGGCTCGCCACTCGGGTGCCTACTGCGCTGCCCAGCACCCCAGTCAGGGCAACCGGAAAACCGTGAAACGATAAAGCAACAACTGCAGCAGCAGCGCCACCACCATGCACACGGAAACGGTTGCTACAGGCGCACGGATGGCTTCCATCAGGTGGAGCAGAGGGTTTTTGGTTCGGACCACACGCACGCACTCACTCACGCTTCCACTAAGGCCACACCGGAGGTCGTGCTTCTTCAGGCGCGCAACGCAACACACGTCCGCTGCCTGCGGGGGTCGTACAAGAAATAATAAAATCAAGAAGCGCTCCCAATGCAACCCCGCGAGCAGGCACTGCTGCAATTCGTGTGTGATGGGTTTTCATCTCGTTTTGCACCCCGTCCGCCGCCGACACGCACACACACACACACAAGGGGGGGGAGGCGAGCCGCTCCGGTACGCTAGTGTGGGTGACCGTGATCGTTTGACGGTGTCGGTGGTGCCCGAATGCCATTCGCGCGCGCCGACACGACACACACGAATAGCTGACACGGGCTCACGAGAAATGGTCCGCTGCTGTGTGTGGATTTCGTGAGCGTGTGCCACAATTGTCAACGGACACAAGTAAAAGCAGACGCGCTTATTATTATATTCGGTTGTATGAGAAATTAATGTCGATAGCTGTTGGAGCACAACGCGCAAAAATCCAAGAACAAGACTGCACTCTCGTCTCAACACCACACGTCTCACCGAATGTGCACAGTGTGACACGCATGCATATTAGGTGCCTTCTCTCCCTCCCTTCTCCGTCGTCTCTTCACTCTGCGCACTACTTGTCCTAAGGGAATGCAAGGTTAAATGCGTTGGCCAACCACACAGCGTCGGGTGCGTAATCCACCGCCCGTCAATGTGATCGCCACAAATTTCACTCTCATTCTCATCTCACCAGATCACCCGCCCTCCCCCCCACGGTCCCACACTAGCGAGCGCTGAGAGTGAGAGTGAAAGAGTGAGAGCAACAACACAGCACACGCACTTGCTGCACAAACATCTTCCTGGGGAACAAAAAATCTCCATGCCTACTCGAAAGGGGCTGAATGAGAAGACGTAGGAGAACACCGCCCCCGAAGAAACACTAAAAGGGAAGCATCTCTTTTGACGGACTCGCATTTCCACCGATGCATCTCTGGCCTGTTGGTGCAGTTTTGTCCCTTTGTTGTTGTTCTTTTGTGGGTTTGTTTGTTCGATGTGTGCATCTCGCGGGTTTCGGGAAGCGACGCGCAGTGGTGTTGATATGGCACGGGCATTCACACCACTACCAATGTTATCGTTCGTTCCCGTTGTTGCACCGAAGATTTTATGTTATTTTTTGTGATATTTTCGAACGACGCATGCAAGCCAGGATGGGGGAGGGAGGGTGGTAGGAAGGTGCCGGGAGAAGCGGGAGAAGGGTAAATTTTATTTGCTTGCAATAAATGAGCGTCGCGATATATTAGCGCCGCAACCGATCGGGGAGAG
Source organism: Anopheles cracens (assembly GCA_002091845.1). Classification (NCBI taxonomy): domain Eukaryota; kingdom Metazoa; phylum Arthropoda; class Insecta; order Diptera; family Culicidae; genus Anopheles; species Anopheles cracens. The sequence continues at coordinate 67,548 of KZ069677.1, forward strand.
GAGAGTGAAAACAAAATGGCAAAATGCATTTTCTATTGAAGGAAAAACCGCATACAAATTCAAACGTGAATTTAAAACCGATAAGATTGGAGTTCTGCAAACCCTTCGCTAAGGCTTCAATCAAAACAATGGAAATCTGATTATGAGCATCGTTTCAAAAATCGCTCTGCATAAGATAAAATGGCCTCCTGGGATGACGGGTCCACTGCGCGAAACCTACCGAAAACTATCATCCCCCCTTCCCCCGAGCACGAACGTGTAATATTCTCATCATGTTCGATGGCGTCGAGGGTAACGATATTACACATTCGGATATTACGCGAAACACAACCGATCCGCGCAACATATGATGGATTGGGGGAGGGGGGGGGCGGCGTCCGGTGCGCCCGACGCGACATTTCCACTTTAACTCATGCTTTTCCTTCGGTTTGCAATAACATTCAAGGTCGCTCCGCAAACACGCTCCATTCCACGTCTCGCAGACGACCCCCAGCAGCAAACCACCCCCTTTTTCACACAATTGCGCGAATGTGTGTGTGTGTGCGGGACGTCAGTCGTAGTTGTAGATGTGGCGATCATCGATCACCCGCCCTCCCCCCCACGGTCCCACACTAGCGAGCGCTGAGAGTGAGAGTGAAAGAGTGAGAGCAACAACACAGCACACGCACTTGCTGCACAAACATCTTCCTGGGGAACAAAAAATCTCCATGCCTACTCGAAAGGGGCTGAATGAGAAGACGTAGGAGAACACCGCCCCCGAAGAAACACTAAAAGGGAAGCATCTCTTTTGACGGACTCGCATTTCCACCGATGCATCTCTGGCCTGTTGGTGCAGTTTTGTCCCTTTGTTGTTGTTCTTTTGTGGGTTTGTTTGTTCGATGTGTGCATCTCGCGGGTTTCGGGAAGCGACGCGCAGTGGTGTTGATATGGCACGGGCATTCACACCACTACCAATGTTATCGTTCGTTCCCGTTGTTGCACCGAAGATTTTATGTTATTTTTTGTGATATTTTCGAACGACGCATGCAAGCCAGGATGGGGGAGGGAGGGTGGTAGGAAGGTGCCGGGAGAAGCGGGAGAAGGGTAAATTTTATTTGCTTGCAATAAATGAGCGTCGCGATATATTAGCGCCGCAACCGATCGGGGAGAGGAGAGTGAAAACAAAATGGCAAAATGCATTTTCTATTGAAGGAAAAACCGCATACAAATTCAAACGTGAATTTAAAACCGATAAGATTGGAGTTCTGCAAACCCTTCGCTAAGGCTTCAATTAAAACAATGGAAATCTGATTATGAGCATCGTTTCAAAAATCGCTCTGCATAAGATAAAATGGCCTCCTGGGATGACGGGTCCACTGCGCGTTTGCTGGAAGTAGACAAGAGACAAAAAATGTAAATTTAGTACATATTGAATACAGCAAATATTCGTACTTTCAGTGAGAACCATAGAACTATGTTAGGGTGTTCGCGTTTCAATTACAAGTCTATCGATCTCTATAGATGTCTTTAAGATCTATCGCCAATTTCGTTGATGTGGCATGTTCTGAGGAAAATAATGAATTGTTAGCATACATAACCCCCAAGTCACTTTGCATTCCACCCTCTACCAATCCGAACGTGTATTATCATGCTGCCTCGCGTGCGAGCGGACTCGCACAAACACCCGCACACAACGCACACACTATGGAACGAAATTCGTAAACATAGCACGCTGTCGGACAGCGTCAGCCCTGCCTGCTGCGATGCGATAAAGCCTGCTGTTCGGGACGCGTGTGTGCGTGCCTGCCCGAACATGTGTGCGTGTGAGTAAGCGTGTGTTTTTCTTCCAACTCGCTCAACCGAGTCCTATGCTACGTTATGTTGCGTTGTGCTGTATGTTCTAATTCCCCCAAATCTGGCCTCCAACCTCCCCACGGTAACACTTCCTTGCACTGCTGACCCTGGCGCGACAGAAAGGACATTCGTAACAAAGAACAAGCAACAACGAAAAAAGGAAACCCCTCACAAAAAAACGCACGGCAGCCTCGCTCGCTTAGCTGTGTGGCAAGCAGCCGCCATGGACATTGGGGGTTGACCGAAAATAGTGACAGCAAATGCACCGAACGGCGCGAGTGCAGCCCGCCCGCCGGACGGTGGCTTATGCTGGGAATCGCGGCGTCCGGTGCGCCCGACGCGACATTTCCACTTTAACTCATGCTTTTCCTTCGGTTTGCAATAACATTCAAGGTCGCTCAGGTCAAATCAACTTACTGTGGTCCGGTTAGTGTCAGTGTTTATGCATTGTGTGAGCATATTTAAATAATTGTTTTTTTTTTATGCCTGTAAATTATCATGAAACAAACATTCAATCCACTTCTTCATCACATGCTCCGTTGTGGTTTTTTTAACACACACACACACACAGTGCGAGATTTAGTGTTGGGTGGATTGTCGCGGCCCTTGCGCCCGAGGAGCGTGAATCGAACGGAAAAACACACCCCACGGGCACGGTCGCCGGTGTGGATTTGTTTCTGAATTAAACACCCTACCGTTGGTGGCGGAAACGAGGGAAACAAGTCGATTCTTGCGATGCTACTTCATTTTGTTTACTGCTCACCTCGCTCAACCCGTCGCTATAAACGCGCCGCTCCAATCTCACCCCCACAATGACACCGTGCATCGGCGCGCGGTTTGACACCCCTACACACAACATGGCTGTGAAAATCAGCTGAAACGCTACGGTGTGTTAGTGAGCGCGGGCGCGCGCGCTCTCTCGCCGCACCGTCGCTCTCACTCTGTCTCTCGTGTCGGCTGCGAGTGTGTGCGTGTGTGGTTAGTTCGCCTGCACGCGCACGTGTGTGGTATTATGTCTTCGCCGAAACGAAACAGCGGTTGACAATATTTCTTTTGTATTTCGCATTTCGAACAAAAGAATACTTTCCAAAGAGCTTCCTTGTGCTTGTCTAATACGCTTGCAAAATGCCTGAACTGAGGAAACAATGCACGAACGCCATATTAGCGGGCATAATGTACCGTGGCGAAATGCTGCGAAAAACAGCAGCGCGATAACGTGACGTCATGTTGTTTGTCGTCGTGTGGCGCGCGAGATTTCTGCCCAAACCAGGATTGATTCCTTCGCAGATTTTATCTGAGAAAAGCGTACTAGCAGCATAGGTGGAGCGATTAGCCGCGTAGATCGATTGTGGTGCAATAGCGTCAGCGCGATGCGATCGGGTTCTGGTACGGAGATGCAAGCGTGGTTCACGTTTGAAAGTGGGTATGTTTCTTCTGGAAGGAAGCGTGAAAACTTACTATCCACCCGCAGGTTACGGATGCTAAGGATGAAACAGAATGATAAGGCTTGCCCAAGAGGATAGTGTGTTGAGATTTTGCGACTAAAATCCCATTGAATTAGACTGTGGTATATATTTAGTAGGAAAAGCAAACTCAGCAAATTAAATGTCTGCACATGCTGAACAAGCATGCCTCGTCAAGTAATAAACAAACTGATTATTTAAATTAGAAAACGTGCAAAGATCGGGGGAAAAAGTGCTTGCTTTCATTTTGTTTCAGATCCGATCGCTTGCCAGGGGAACTAATATATCTGGAAGAAGGGAACCGCGTCGATATTGCGTTCAAACACTAACGCGCAACGATTTTGTTTATTTCTGTTGCTTCTGTACAATCGTAGACCGAACTGCTCAAAAGTAGCATCAGTAAAGAATTGACATATTTTTACCCATTTCAAGTTTACAAGTTTTGAGTGCTACCCTTGTTTGGGTCAAATCAACTTACTGTGGTCCGGTTAGTGTCAGTGTTTATGCATTGTGTGAGCATATTTAAATAATTGTTTTTTTTTTTATGCCTGTAAATTATCATGAAACAAACATTCAATCCACTTCTTCATCACATGCTCCGTTGTGGTTTTTTTAATGTATTTTCTTTGATTACGAACTATTGTTTACGTATTATTACCCGACGATATGCTTTGCAGTAACTTTCTAGAAACATGCCTAGCTGTTGTACTGTATTTTTACACAATCGACTGGCGTTGTTTGGTTTTCTATTTCAACGCCTTCTCTAGCAACAGAATGTGTGTGGGGAGAAGAAAACATGGAACCGCATTCGGAACACGATCGGGAACATCTGGAAGCAGTTCCAGCACGGCGAGACATTACACTGCAATTCGAAACACTTGATCTTTCCAAAACAATTTTCTTATCGATCGGCGCGCAGAGATTCGTCTGCGACGGAGAAAAAACGCACTAGTGTGCGTGTGTGCGCGGTGGCGAGCCGGTCTAAGCATAAACCAGAGCATCATGTTACGATCGCGATCGCTGCTGCTGCTGGACGCTTTCTCTCGCTCACGCACTGTACCACCGGACCCAGTGAAGACAGAACAAGTGTACGCGACACGAGGCAGAATACGTTCACGCTCTGTTGGGGATCGGTTTGTGCGGACGCAAGTGTTTTAATATCCGGCACGACACGAATCTAAAGGGGACAGAAGTCAGAGCATTCAGTCTCCTTCACTTCCGGTGGTGGTTGCGGTGTTGACGGTGAGTTTTGGGTGTGTCGCGATCGTGGTGATGCTGACGGCAGCAGCAGCAACATTCAGGCATGCACCATTAACCTGCTTCTCTCCCCCCTGCAGAAGAACGACGTGGAAGTCATGACGATGGACGTGGTAGCACGCAGGCGCTGGAGAAATCGGACACGGGCACTCGTTATCGCCGGGTGCTGTCTGGCGTTCGCCGCCTCCGCCGTGGCACAAACGGACGACATCGAGACAACTTCGGCTCCGGCAGCCAGAACGGGGGATGATCGCGGCGATCAGTCGGCCTACGCCGAAGACGACACCCCGGAAGACGGCAGCAGCTTCATCGACCAGTACGAACAGGGCATCCAGTCGTACCTCTCGAACGAGTGGGAAGACTGTGTATACTTCCTGGAGCGTGCACTCGAAGGCTACCGGACGTACTACGAGTCGGTCGCCAACTGCCGGATCGAGTGTGAGTATGCGGCCCGGGACGTGAAGCACCGGGGCGACTTCCTGCACGGTAGCAACGTGGACAATCTGCAGCACTACGAGCTGATCCTGCGCCGTACGCTCTGCCTGTCGAAGTGCGCCCGGAAGTACGCGATCTATCGCTATCTGCCGTTCAGCGAGGACTTTGACGGGCACTATATGGACATCTTCCAGGAGCTGAAGGCTTACCCGTATCTCTACTCGTGCTACGTGAAGGTGAGTGGCGTTGTTGGGTCGAAGAGAGTTTGGTGGAGAACGTAATACAATAATGTTGTCTTCCCCCCCCCAGTCAAATCGCATCACACTAGCAGCGTCGGCCGCCTATACGTATCTCGTGAAGCATCCGGAGGATACGGTGATGAAGAAAAACTTTGAGCAGGCAATCGAAATGCCCGGCATCGATCGGGACGAAATTAACGATCTCGAGGAGAAGGTAATCCCACAGTGCTAGAAGAGAAACGAAGCGATTCGAAGAGTAATTCTTCGAAAACGGGGCGATTCGCTTGCCTCATTAGGATTTTTTTCTCACTCAGAGATTCAAATCCGTCTGGCAATACTCGTTTCTCTCTTGTTCTTTGTTATTGGTGGCCAATACTTTTCCCAATTAATTCCGGGAGTACAATTTTTTCGATGACTTCCAATTCATTTTACAATTCTTTTATGAATCGTCAAAACGTTTGGTTCTTGAAAGGAGGGCTCTTTGGAGAATCGAATATCTTTCGATCGAATGGAGAAGCCTCAGGCAGGGTGGTTGAAAGTAATCAGTAGGGTCTTACCTTTAACGGAAACTATCTTCGTAGCAAGGCCAAACAGCACAGCACTAATCTAATTCCACTTTCGGATCGTTTTACCGCACAGAAATTTGTCGCCCTACTGATCGGTGGTATCGTCGACGAGCAGGCAAAGAACTGGGAGCATGCGATTGAGCAGCTCGAGGCCTCCATCAAGCAGTTCATCTTTGACGAAAACCAGTGCCGTGCGTTCTGCGAGGGAGAATTCGATCACGGGTTTCTGCCCGACTTTATCACCGCGACCGGAAGTAGGTGACGCTGTCGTTCGTCGAAAACGATCCGTAAACGTTGTTCCCTTTATCTCTCTCCAGATCACTTTACGAACGCATTGTACTGCAAGCGCAACTGCACCGCGAACATGGGCATGATCCGGGGGAAATACTACGAGAGTCTGTTTCCCCGGCACTATCAGCACCTGCAGAGTGCCTACTACCAAGGTAAGGCACCAGCTTTGCAATTCATGTTGCCACAATCAAAACGTCCTCTGTTTTGCTTCTTTCGGTTGTGCCAGTTAAAATGTACAAAGAATCCTATCGCGCCGGGATGAGCTACCTGTTGTTCCACACGGACGATCTCGAGATGCCGGAAGCGTTGAAAACGATCGAGGCGGAAGCTAAGGGTAGCGTGACGGCAGATTTCTTTAAACCACGTCGGGTAAGGTCAATGATGGCGGGAGCTTGTGATATGTACTACTAACTTACGCGCTCTTTCACAGGAAGCAGTCGAGTATAATGATCGGATGGTGTACGAGAAGAAACTGGCCCGTTTCATCAAACAGGAGTTTGATATGCTTGAATCGGCCGGTTCGGAAGAGGAGCATGAACCTGTGGAGCAAGAGTACGAAGAGGGCAACGACCCGGAAGATAAGCGAAATGATCACGAAGCAAAGAGTGAGGCGGAAGATGGAGATGCTACGGAGCAGGTAAGCTAGCCTCAAATAGAAGCAGTGTAAACTTAAATTGCAATGGTTTCTTTCATATTTTTTCTCTACATTCTCAAAGGACACTCAATCAGCGGACGATGGCTCCTTCAACGAACTTTATCCAAAGGAACCGGTTGGGTATGGTGATCGTGACGAGCTGTAGAGGAAGAGAAGCTAAACGAACCCGACCAGTGTGCCATAACGAGCTGAGGGCTCTTGCCGTGTTACTCCTTTTACTACTCGAACTACACGCGTATTGCATTAATATTACAACTCACAACTCTTTCAACTCTTTAGTCTTTCGCTCTACAAAGAAAAAACACAAATTAACGAAGCAACTACAGCCGTAGTCAGTTTCTGGGGATTTTTGTTTGTTTCTTTTTATTTCGGTTTTGTCTTTAATAATGCTTTACATAGATCAAACATATCTAAACTTTGGAAAATGTACCATTTCAAATATATATAATATATGTATATATGTATAATAATATAATGTATCTAAACGTCCGTTCTATGGGGTGTGTAGGTGTGTTTCGCGTGTATTGAGTACGTTTTCACACTGTTTGCTATGCGTTCAACTAGTGGGTTTTGTGTGTTGTGTAATGGTTTTGGTTGTTCTGCCAGCCACGTGGTCCACGGATCCGGCTCCACCCTGTTACGAGTCTATCTGGTCACAAGTGTCTGTTGGCTATTGGTTTCCATTCGCGTCTTTCGTGGGTTTATTGGTCGGTACGAGTTTAGTGTTTTTGTTGCGTGGTGTAGTTCTATGTTTTCAATCGTTCTTCACTGGTTTTGTCGCGCGTCCTGTGTGATGTCATATCGTCCATTCGTCCATGTAATTCCTTCCTCAAATTACCTAGAATTATAATTACTTTACAGGAGTTTTTGGTTGAAATGAACCGGAGAAAAACGTTTTGCACGTACACCCTGCGACCCTTTGACTCCTCATTCGTCTGTCCCTCAACCATTCGGCCCGCAAAGCACGATCAGCACATAAAACACGTGGCTCACGGGGAGGAAAATCGTTTATACTTAGAGTTAAATAGAGATTTTTTGTTTCGGTTTGTTTTGTTTCTAGCTTTTTTTTTTGTTTTTCTCTTCCTTACTATAATTTTACAATTTTCACACACTCATGCAGCACGCTGAGACAAACGTGGTTCGCTTTCCGGCGCTGCTACTTTGCTTCGACCTTCGTCAATCCTTTATTGTGTAGATCCAAGTGGTTTCGTTTGGAACGAACTTACGCCGCGCCAACATACGCTTTTTTTCCTTGATTCTCACACACCGTTCTCGCACCATTTTTTTGTTATTGTGCTCACAGTTTCTCGTCCACTTCGCCTATTGATTTTCCGCGCTTTCCTTCAAGTGGGCTAGTGTGATTCATTCGGCAGCTCCAACCGGCCTTTTTGTCCTTGTCTTTGCAACATTGTGTTTACAGTTTTCGTTTCGTTTATACAGACACACTTCCATTTTCGTTTTACGAACTTTTTAGTTCTACGCCTTTATATAGTTTTGCATACATTGCTCTGGTTGACACAACCAAAAAATCACAGCTAATAACTAGATCTTAAGATTCATTCCATGTGTTGTTTTTTTTTGGTTGAAAATGCTCTCACATTTTGTGGCTTTTTTTCTTTTTCAAGATTTCACATCCTCTACACGAAGTTCCGCTACTCGAGTGAATAAAATAACGCAAACACTCGTGGTCATACACACGCACACACCCAGTCGTCACACATGCACGCACACGCACGCACCTGGTTTGTCATGGCCTGTTACTTCATTGTGAGAAAACGTGGCTGAATCGGTTTCAGCCTGCGGATAAGAAATTTGGGCAAAACTTGCAAACCTAGAGATTGATAATACAACAACGCAGCATGAGCTGGCTGCAACAAGTCTTATGATGTGAATAAAAGGGAAAATAAAACGGAAAATAGACAAATTGTGTTCAACAACTGTCACGGACACTGCTGTCTACTATTTCATACTAGCAATTCTAATTGCGCACGCTATTAATTCGCTTCCATGCCTACTAGGTCGCGCATTCTCTCAGTCCTCACCGCACTCAGTGACTAATTGACAAAATAATTTGATTTCGTACATTCGTGTTTCTTTCTTCTCCCAAGTCGCTGCACGGTAAACCGTCAACATGCTATCATATTATGCTTGCTATATTATCGGTTGAAAAACTTATTACTGCCCGACCCGTTACCTAGTTTTACCAGGTGCCGAATTAAAGTTGCAATGGTATTTTTTAAAAGAAATGATAAAAAAGGTAAATGGTAAAAGATAAGATTGCTACATTCACACGTTTACACATTCGCACGCACACACTCACATACCGATTGCTCTACTGTACGAGATTCTACCATTTTCAAGTTCCTGTTTATCTCTTACGTTTACGCTTTTGCTTTACCTCTTGCTCGCGCTTAGTTCTATTGTTTTTAGTAATATTTTTTGTTTGTTTTAAACTTTTTAGTTTCTTTTTTCATCTTATAGAATTGAAGA
>KZ069677.1:106688-128707 GCA_002091845.1 Anopheles cracens
AAATGATGAGACTGGTTCGTTTCGACCAATGCCAGACATATTTAGGTTGGATTTTGGAAAAGGATATTTGAACCGTATGTTTTAGCCAATGAGGGATGCGAAACGTCGCTATCAGCATACTGTTAATCCGAATCTTTGCTCAACGTTTCCGTCGCTACACGATTTTCGGGTGCGTCTATCTCTGAAAAAATGATGAGACTGGTTCGTTTCGACCAATGCCAGACATATTTAGGTTGGATTTTGGAAAAGGATATTTGAACCGTATGTTTTAGCCAATGAGGGATGCGAAACGTCGCTATCAGCATACTGTTAATCCGAATCTTTGCTCAACGTTTCCGTCGCTACACGATTTTCGGGTGCGTCTATCTCTGAAGATCATCTTCGGCCACCTGGGCCAGGCGTTCATTGTCAAGCGTCGATGTCCTTGAACGTACCAAAACCTTTTAGGCGCATTCCTAGCCTGGTGTACCGAAGCGAACGAAACTCCCGTACAGCAACACACATAAGCGTCCGCATTCACTCCAATGCACCGTGGTGGAGAGCTATCTCGTGAATGAAATCAGGCTCAGCAAACGAGAGCATTAACATTCCATCCATTTTACTGCACAGAAAACTAAAGCAAACACACACACAAGCGCCCAACCTTGCTGTTAAACGCAGCCCAAACGCGTTGTTTTGTCGTGCCGAAAGTTCAAGGAACTCGTCGTGTGCATGTGCGAAGCCAAACCACCAGCCAAATGATCTCGCGAGTGGGTGAAACCGACAACGGCACCTGAACCCGCCCGAACCGAGCGGCCTCGCTGGCCAAAAATGGTGCACGGAGCGTGCGATTGATAAATGGACCACCACCGAAGTCAGCGTCAGTGACAAGGAAGAGCTGGCTGTTGCGTTGTTAGCAAACCGACAGAGGGGACCAATGTTTGGAGATGTAGAAGTCAGTTCGTTCGAAAGGCGGTTGTTGAACCATCGTTGAAGCAATGGGAGAAGTAAACCGGAGGACATTGGACTTCCTTATCACTGTGCAACGTGTACAGCATGAAGGCATAAGTCGACACTGGGCGTTGAAAAGAGTTGATCAACGCAGTAGCACAGTCTCATAGTTTATTTGATAGCTACCAAAGTTGGGGTTTTGAAGCAAGCCAGCTCCCCGTTCTGAACAGCATAAGTTTAATGCTGTTCCGCTAAAAATAAGCAATCACTAATCCGCCCGAATCTTGCTCGCTCATAATGTCACAACAAGACTCGAACGCAGCAAAAGCAACGCTTGCTGCAGCCCCCCCTACTACAGCTTGCCTTTGATAAGCGATTATGGTAGCCATTTCTCGGCGTCGGCGGCCCATTGCACCCCTTATCCACATCACAGAGTCGTGCACACTCATAAAGCGTTCAATTGCAGCCAATTCAAAGTCCCTTCTAAAAAATCACCCGATCTACAACCGACAACCCAATTTATTCTAACCCTTCGCAACGCGGTGGGTAAAGCGGCACATATTGTGGCACCCGCATCACATCACACGGGAACTGTGGCAGGGCAGGAGAATTATGTGGATGGATGTGTGCGCTTGTGAACGGGGGTTGAGGTGGCCATGGAAAGCGATAGGGAACTCGCTGCACCCGCGTCAGTCAGCATCCGTTTTCCGAGCCCGCGGCGGTGCATTATTTTGGACGGCGCGCAGATCCGGGTGCAGAGCTGGGAACCGGGGAGACGGTTGGCCTTTTTAGGCAGGCCGAACTCCCCTCGGCGATGTTGTGCCAGTTGTTCTAAATAAATTTTCCCTCGTCGTCTCTGCCTTTGAGAAAAGATCATGGCGGTGGTAATCCTTCCCCGGGTCGGGCGTGGTCCCAACATGAGTGTTCGCACACTGCGCCACAGCAGCAGCAGCAGCAAGTTCGAGTGGCAATTGCCTTATCCAGCGTGTGCGCGAGGTACCGCGAGGTATCGTCGTCGTTGTGACCTTCTGCAGCACCAACAAGGCGACAAGGTCTGCGGCGAGTGATACGCGGCGCCAGACGGCGATGGTGATTCTTCCGTACCGGCGACGACGAAAGATCAACGTACCTGCGCGCGATCCCATTGGACGCAACAGGCGTACTCGGAAGAGAAATCCTTGACGGGGGGGAGGGAATTCTAATGTTGCGATAGGCGACCGGAAGGACCTCCGCCGGAAGGAAGTTCCGTTGGCAATTCAAGTACGCAATGGAAGTGGTGGAATTTGGAGTCGATACAGTCAAATCGCTGGAACTCCATCGTGTGGTAGCATTCCAATTCCACCGGATTTGGCTAAATGAATACATTAATAGCGTGTCTACTAGATCAACTCCAATAATCGGGCCTATCGAGCAGGCCTCTTTAAAACGACATGCACAATCTGCTCCCAATAGAGGCAACTCCCAAACCGGGAAGTGGGAACCAAATGTCAATTTGTAGTATTTGAAAGCCAACCCGAAAGGGGCAGAATATGGTAAAAACCAGTTTCCGAGACCCCTAGAATCCGTCAGTGCGAAGTGCGATTGGAGAGGAGGTGGCGGGACAAAACGTTTTCTTCCAGCAACCTATGGCATGGGTGACAGAAAATTGGAACAATACCTACTACAAATCGCTCCGCTTCGAGTGGGCGCAGATTTACGGAATGCGACGACGACGGAACGTGGAATGCCCCCGCAGGCAGCACGTCCCGTGGCTCTGGCTCGTCTTCACGTTAATTGGTGTTAAAGAGTACGGCGCAACAAATGCAGCGTTTTAATTTAAGCAATCAGAACTCCCCAACAATCGGCAACTCTTGCGATGGAGATCAGGGGACAGTGCTTTTGTTTTTTTTTGGGGGGAACGGATTCGACTGTACGATAAATTCCGAACGGTTGATCCGACGACCACGACGACGTTTGTGGGCGCTATAATGGATGAAGGAGCGGGAGGTATGGGTGCAGATGCATTCCATAAACGGGACGATCCAAACCGTTCCGACCGTTCAGTCGGTTGCCGAGACACCAGCGAGTGCCAGCGAACCGTGAAAGTATGCACATGTCCCCTCGGTTGCCGCGCGGTTGACAATTAATTGACGCAAGGTTAGTGATCACGCTAACACACGCGTAGGGTGGTGGTGATCAATTGTCTGATGGCTGAGTTCTCCGCGCTTGGTTTGGGAAGGCTTGGGTTTGGAAAGTTTCCATGCACTTCACTAGCAGAGGCATTTGTTTCCATGCACATAGGAATGTGAGGTGTTTATTTTCAGAACGAACTTGAATGAGACAAAACAAAGCTTAAGTTATTGATTTCGTCTGTCAACAAAATTGTTCTCCAACAACTCTTCTTTGGAGATGCTTGATCTCCAATACCTGTTTGATATAAGTGATGCACTATTTTTGAAAAACAAAGAACGTAGTGTAAAGTGCACAACAAATAGTTCATTTGACAGCTTTGTTTTGCAAATCCCATTAGCGTACATTATCATAACTTAACCATCCATCCACCAAGGACAACAGCATTTCCTCTGAAATAGCTATAGGTCGTCTTAAAAACATCGGCCAGGGTCACATCCATAGTGATCGATCCTTACAAAGACGCGGTCACAATGTTTACGTGCATAAATTTGAAAACTTATTGCTCTCTTTCTGACCGGCACGGCCCAACAACTTTCGCTAATGCTACAAAAATGGACCACGTGCAATTCGATGGAGAAGATAAATGGCAAAATGGCGATCTCCTTAACGATTTTGCAAGGTTTTTTGTTTCTCAATAGAGTCGATGGCTTTAAATTTCCTTCCATTCATTTATTATTATTGTAAATGGAGTTTTACCATCGCGCCAGCATATAGGTGTCCCATTTCGCAGCAGAAACCCGCAACTTACCTTGCACAGGGCCACGCCCGTGTCCAACCGATCCATAAAGTTCTCCACGTTGATGCGCAGATCGGGATACATCGTGTTGAGCCATTCGGCCAGATCTTCGCGCATCGCGTACAGATACTCCTCGCTCGATTTGAACGGCCGGTATGGCCGGGATTCCAGCAGGACGGTGTTCATTTTGGCTTCGGTTGGTGATCCCTCTTTTTGCGTTGTGGGTTATCCCGATCTTCACGGGGATGTCCTTGCTGGCTGATGATGCTTGACTAGCTTACTATTAGTTGTTTGTCTTTTTCGCAGCTCTCTACGTTCTTGAAGTACGGATAGGAGAAGATAAATATCCTTCGCGGTTTATGACGGTGTGATGCGTTCGTCTATCAAATTGGATTTTCATCGAGAGAAAACCTGGAAGTAAAGCGATAAAAAATAAGTCCATTAGAAGGCGACCATAATGAAGATTAAATTGAAACAAATGGTCCGTCTGAAAAGGCTCGCTTTTGGTTGATCAAGAATGTTAATAGTAGAAGAGCAAAACTAAACCCACCGATGATGAGGCAGAACACGTGGCAAAGGGTATGAAAGAAGCCCTATCGCTTGTTAATGGCACAAGCACGATTCCCGGTTTGGTTCGTTTCCCTTTTACGCTACACCTTACGACCCGACAAGTAATCAAACAAATCAAGGTCGATTAGGATGGTGAAAATGAAAACTAATCAAAAGTGAAAAGAATGCAAATGAAAGGAAAACAAAAACAAACGAACAACAGCCAACGAAGCGTCAGAGCAGAGGTGAAAAGAAACCCAGTGTAAAGTGAAGACATGGCCAAGAAGGAAGAAAGAAAGGAAGGAAGAAATCGTGCGTGCTTACAGTGGCGTAGCACGCAGCAGGTCGTCACCGTTTGCAGATCATGGCCACGGATGGTCCCAACATGAGTGTTCGCACACTGCGCCACAGCAGCAGCAGCAGCAAGTTCGAGTGGCAATTGCCTTATCCAGCGTGTGCGCGAGGTACCGCGAGGTATCGTCGTCGTTGTGACCTTCTGCAGCACCAACAAGGCGACAAGGTCTGCGGCGAGTGATACGCGGCGCCAGACGGCGATGGTGATTCTTCCGTACCGGCGACGACGAAAGATCAACGTACCTGCGCGCGATCCCATTGGACGCAACAGGCGTACTCGGAAGAGAAATCCTTGACGGGGGGGAGGGAATTCTAATGTTGCGATAGGCGACCGGAAGGACCTCCGCCGGAAGGAAGTTCCGTTGGCAATTCAAGTACGCAATGGAAGTGGTGGAATTTGGAGTCGATACAGTCAAATCGCTGGAACTCCATCGTGTGGTAGCATTCCAATTCCACCGGATTTGGCTAAATGAATACATTAATAGCGTGTCTACTAGATCAACTCCAATAATCGGGCCTATCGAGCAGGCCTCTTTAAAACGACATGCACAATCTGCTCCCAATAGAGGCAACTCCCAAACCGGGAAGTGGGAACCAAATGTCAATTTGTAGTATTTGAAAGCCAACCCGAAAGGGGCAGAATATGGTAAAAACCAGTTTCCGAGACCCCTAGAATCCGTCAGTGCGAAGTGCGATTGGAGAGGAGGTGGCGGGACAAAACGTTTTCTTCCAGCAACCCATGGCATGGGTGACAGAAAATTGGAACAATACCTACTACAAATCGCTCCGCTTCGAGTGGGCGCAGATTTACGGAATGCGACGACGACGGAACGTGGAATGCCCCCGCAGGCAGCACGTCCCGTGGCTCTGGCTCGTCTTCACGTTAATTGGTGTTAATGAGTACGGCGCAACAAATGCAGCGTTTTAATTTAAGCAATCAGAACTCCCCAACAATCGGCAACTCTTGCGATGGAGATCAGGGGACAGTGCTTTTGTTTTTTTTTTTGGGGGGGAACGGATTCGACTGTACGATAAATTCCGAACGGTTGATCCGACGACAACGACGACGTTTGTGGGCGCTATAATGGATGAAGGAGCGGGAAGTATGGGTGCAGATGCATTCCATAAACGGGACGATCCAAAAGTTCCAACCGTTGCCGAGACACCAGCGAGTGCCAGCGAACCGTGAAAGTAAGCACATGTCCCCTCGGTTGCCGCGCGGTTGACAATTAATTGACGCAAGGTTAGTGATCACGCTAACACACGCGTAGGGTGGTGGTGATCAATTGTCTGATGGCTGAGTTCTCCGCGCTTGGTTTGGGAAGGCTTGGGTTTGGAAAGTTTCCATGCACTTCACTAGCAGAGGCATTTGTTTCCATGCACATAGGAATGTGAGGTGTTTATTTTCAGAACGAACTTGAATGAGACAAAACAAAGCTTAAGTTATTGATTTCGTCTGTCAACAAAATTGTTCTCCAACAACTCTTCTTTGGAGATGCTTGATCTCCAATACCTGTTTGATATAAGTGATGCACTATTTTTGAAAAACAAAGAACGTAGTGTAAAGTGCACAACAAATAGTTCATTTGACAGCTTTGTTTTGCAAATCCCATTAGCGTACATTATCATAACTTAACCATCCATCCACCAAGGACAACAGCATTTCCTCTGAAATAGCTATAGGTCGTCTTAAAAACATCGGCCAGGGTCACATCCATAGTGATCGATCCTTACAAAGACGCGGTCACAATGTTTACGTGCATAAATTTGAAAACTTATTGCTCTCTTTCTGACCGGCACGGCCCAACAACTTTCGCTAATGCTACAAAAATGGACCACGTGCAATTCGATGGAGAAGATAAATGGCAAAATGGCGATCTCCTTAACGATTTTGCAAGGTTTTTTGTTTCTCAATAGAGTCGATGGCTTTAAATTTCCTTCCATTCATTTATTATTATTGTAAATGGAGTTTTACCATCGCGCCAGCATATAGGTGTCCCATTTCGCAGCAGAAACCCGCAACTTACCTTGCACAGGGCCACGCCCGTGTCCAACCGATCCATAAAGTTCTCCACGTTGATGCGCAGATCGGGATACATCGTGTTGAGCCATTCGGCCAGATCTTCGCGCATCGCGTACAGATACTCCTCGCTCGATTTGAACGGCCGGTATGGCCGGGATTCCAGCAGGACGGTGTTCATTTTGGCTTCGGTTGGTGATCCCTCTTTTTGCGTTGTGGGTTATCCCGATCTTCACGGGGATGTCCTTGCTGGCTGATGATGCTTGACTAGCTTACTATTAGTTGTTTGTCTTTTTCGCAGCTCTCTACGTTCTTGAAGTACGGATAGGAGAAGATAAATATCCTTCGCGGTTTATGACGGTGTGATGCGTTCGTCTATCAAATTGGATTTTCATCGAGAGAAAACCTGGAAGTAAAGCGATAAAAAATAAGTCCATTAGAAGGCGACCATAATGAAGATTAAATTGAAACAAATGGTCCGTCTGAAAAGGCTCGCTTTTGGTTGATCAAGAATGTTAATAGTAGAAGAGCAAAACTAAACCCACCGATGATGAGGCAGAACACGTGGCAAAGGGTATGAAAGAAGCCCTATCGCTTGTTAATGGCACAAGCACGATTCCCGGTTTGGTTCGTTTCCCTTTTACGCTACACCTTACGACCCGACAAGTAATCAAACAAATCAAGGTCGATTAGGATGGTGAAAATGAAAACTAATCAAAAGTGAAAAGAATGCAAATGAAAGGAAAACAAAAACAAACGAACAACAGCCAACGAAGCGTCAGAGCAGAGGTGAAAAGAAACCCAGTGTAAAGTGAAGACATGGCCAAGAAGGAAGAAAGAAAGGAAGGAAGAAAAGTGTGGAGAACTCACACCGAAAGTCGTGCCCAGAAGGAGGAAGAACACGTTCCAAACGGAGGACCAAAAACAAAACAAAAACGTTGAATGACGGTAACGCGATAGCGCCGGTAAGTTAATTGGAAGTACGATGTTTAACGTGACCGCACCGGGGCCCTCTCCATCACTATCTGCCGCCCTATCGCGGGCGGGTGTGATCGTGCATGCACTTTTCCCACACCTCCCGACCGCTGCCTCCACCATTACGTGGCCGAGGTGCCAATGGACAGGGATCTTTTCGGTCTCTCAGGTCTTCTCCTCCGGGGTGTCGGGTTTCGGCGCGGTTTTATGTTACAAACAGAGCACCGCCGGCCAGGTGAGATGGCGGTATGTAATACACCCCACACCCACCGTACACGGGATCGGACGGGACGGCAGCAACAACACACGATCTGCTAATAGTGACCACACCGTCCGCGTCCCCGCACCGAACGGGACGAAAAATAGCCGCGATTACCCTCTTAAAAGATGTTAAATCGACTGCGATAATAAGGTATGCCGCGGGCAATAAAGATACAAAACCGAAAGCACACGACAAGGAGAAGGGAGACAGAGCAGCGGACGTATGTAAAACAAAGACAGGGAAACGGGGCAGTAATATGTATCGTAGGAAATTTTAAACCAATTTGTAGCGCCCAGAAGTGCCAGAATTCAAGTTCACACCGGTCCGTTCCGTCCCGTTTTTTGTCCCGGAGAGGCCGTCGTGTGTGTGTTTGGGTCTCTCACACGAACGGACATAACAGGTTCGTTAATACGATAATGACGGTCGCCCGGCAAATAGTCGATTAGTAGTAATAAATTGCTAGATAAGCAGGTGGAATTGTGGAATCCGTGTTTTATTGTTGTTTCTTTCAGCTATTTGAACAATTTAATGCAATTAACAGTGGGAAACACAGTGATATTAAGAGCAGGTCAAGCATGTAATTGCAATGCCTAAATTCAATTCATTGCCGTCGATTTCAAATGATTCGTTTAAGACGCTTTTTTGCTGCAAAAACAAATTTTCAATCATTTCGAGATTACTACTACTATTTTGACGTAAAAGAAGTTTCGTTTGTGCACGTTTACGAAAGTTGACAGTAACGTTCAGAAGTTATTGACATTTTTATATTTACTTCATTATTTATCTCAGTCCCTGTAGTATTCCTTCCAACTCTTTCCAAAGCAATCTTTGTCGGAACGAGGTAAACAAAAATGTGAATAATAGTTTTTTTATGACAAATCACGATGAAAATAGTAAAAAATCTATCTTCTTTCAGTTGAATACCAAACTTTAAAGCGTTTTCTACCGAAACTCTCGAATTGACACTAACCTTTTGCAGAATAAGCTCAGTAAGAAGCTGAAAATTCTTCTTCAAAACTTTCTTCTAAAGTCCTTGCATGCTAATCCTTGCTTGATTTGACAACATTTTGACAATGCATCTAGAAATGGTGAAAATCTTCTCAACTGAACTAAACCACCGTGTTTCTGAAAGTGAATAAAGATAGGTCTTTACACCAAAAAAAAAGAAGAAGATGATACCTCTATCAAACACAATGCTTTACACAAAAGCATTCATCAGCATAAAAGAACACGCTAATTGACCACACCGTCCGCGTCCCCGCACCGAACGGGACGAAAAATAGCCGCGATTACCCTCTTAAAAGATGTTAAATCGACTGAGATAATAAGGTATGCCGCGGGCAATAAAGATACAAAACCGAAAGCACACGACAAGGAGAAGGGAGACAGAGCAGCGGACGTATGTAAAACAAAGACAGGGAAACGGGGCAGTAATATGTATCGTAGGAAATTTTAAACCAATTTGTAGCGCCCAGAAGTGCCAGAATTCAAGTTCACACCGGTCCGTTCCGTCCCGTTTTTTGTCCCGGAGAGGCCGCCGTGTGTGTGTTTGGGTCTCTCACACAAACGGACATAACAGGTTCGTTAATACGATAATGACGGTCGCCCGGCAAATAGTCGATTAGTAGTAATAAATTGCTAGATAAGCAGGTGGAATTGTGGAATCCGTGTTTTATTGTTGTTTCTTTCAGCTATTTGAACAATTTAATGCAATTAACAGTGGGAAACACAGTGATATTAAGAGCAGGTCAAGCATGTAATTGCAATGCCTAAATTCAATTCATTGCCATCGATTTCAAATGATTCGTTTAAGACGCTTTTTTGCTGCAAAAACAAATTTTCAATCATTTCGAGATTACTACTACTATTTTGACGTAAAAGAAGTTTCGTTTGTGCACGTTTACGAAAGTTGACAGTAACGTTCAGAAGTTATTGACATTTTTATATTTACTTCATTATTTATCTCAGTCCCTGTAGTATTCCTTCCAACTCTTTCCAAAGCAATCTTTGTCGGAACGAGGTAAACAAAAATGTGAATAATAGTTTTTTTATGACAAATCACGATGAAAATAGTAAAAAATCTATCTTCTTTCAGTTGAATACCAAACTTTAAAGCGTTTTCTACCGAAACTCTCGAATTGACACTAACCTTTTGCAGAATAAGCTCAGTAAGAAGCTGAAAATTCTTCTTCAAAACTTTCTTCCAAAGTCCTTGCTTGCTTTGACAACATTTTGACAATGCATCTAGAAATGGTGAAAATATTCTCAACTGAACTAAACCACCGTGTTTCTGAAAGTGAATAAAGATAGGTCTTTACACCAAAAAAAAAGAAGAAGATGATACCTCTATCAAACACAATGCTTTACACAAAAGCATTCATCAGCATAAAAGAACACGCTAATCCTTAATAATGTTTAGTAAACAAAACGAATCCGAGTAGATTGAGTCATTTAGCAATAAAACGATGGCAAAACCCACACCAAAGCCTCGCAAAACGATCGTGTGATTGAGGTTAAGACATGCGAAGTGTAATTTCCATTTTGCATCGAGCACCATCTCTAGACATCCGATTTATTGTACCTAAAAGAAATGCAATAAAATTTACAATGCAAAAGTCGGTAGAATAAAAACAGGATACATCAATACGATACGATTGCGCAACACCCCCAGCGTCGCAAATATTATTCAATCTCCGTCTCGGCCACCTATCGCGCTTTTGTGTTTAACAAATCTGCCACATAAAAGCCACGCATTCGCGCTTTCTTCGCGCAGGCCAACAACGGCGGCAACAAAACTCTTTTAAAATTCGGTAATTTCCCACCTCACGCTCTTTTGACACAGTTCCCATGGTGAATATTTATTTGACGCTTTTCCCAGCCAACAACTGCCCCCCCCCCCATCAAACCATTCCGCGTGGAGTTTTACAAATTCACACAGCCTGCTTTTACACAAACAACAGGCAATAAAAGAAAACGAAAAATAATACAAATCCCCTGTGCTCCTCCCGGCGGTGCGTAATCAGCGGCGTGCAGGTTTGGCAAAACGGTTTGGAAGTGGAATGCGGAATGTTTCTACCTCCACGGCCACTCTTTTTGGCAAACGGCGAAAGATAAAGCCGCTGGCCCAAAGCTATCCTCGTGCCACCCGCTTGATTGATGTCAAAGACCTTCACGCCCGGCCGGGAAGAAGACTTACGCGTAAAAGTGGACACCGCACAATAGAGCGCTCAGGCATCTGGAAGCTGCCCCGGGCCAAAACTACCGAATGGAATCGTTCCTCCCACCGTACGCCTTTCCCACGTGGCCCCTGGTTCCCCTCATTCGCCTCCCAGCCGGGACATTATTCTTATTGCATCGAAATTTAAATGACGAAATAAGTAATAGCTTCAACTTTATGCCACCGTGCAACGTCGAACGTCGAATCCGAAATGCCAGCCCGGTGACGTGTCCGGCTGCGGTTTGCACGGGACGTTCGCAAATAGTAAGCACACACACACACACACACGGCCACTCAAAACCGGGTGGACACCGGGGGTGGCCCCCGCACAAAAATTGCACCGAAAAGTGACCGCATTTCGATTGGCGCGAGGCGCGCGCTCGCACGATGCCGGAGGAGTTACGCTGAGGCGGGCATTCCGACGCTAGACGCCACCATTCGTCGTCGTCGTCGCCGTCGACGGCGTCTCCATCAGGTTGGCGAAACCCGGCGTGCTTAATGAGGGGAGGCAATAGAAATGGGGTCGCGACACACCAACCAACCACCCCGCTCCACCCTGTTGCCCACCGACCACTTGGGGTCACCGCAACGGGGAGGAGGAGTGCAGGCGCGCTATGTTTTGACGGCCCCCGAGAGGTTGCGCTAATCTGCGGGCGCAACCGATACGATCTGGCTGCTGCCGCGCGTGCTGACCAGGCCGCTTTTTTTCGGCTATGATTTGTGTGGGGGATAGTTTTGTTTCTTTTGCTGGAGACGGAGCAGGGAAGTGAGCTAGAGGTTCGTTAAATTCACACTCATCATATGGAACGGTTTTTTTCTTTGTTTTTTGCCAACAGGGTGGACTTTACGAGGCAAAAGTAATCAATTGCCAAGTGTTTATGGTTCATTTTGTGTTGATAATTTTATTTTATTACCATTCAAAGCGTCGAGGAAATTGTATCTGATATTAATTTGTTATTGGCTTAACTTGTATGCTCACTCTGCAGCACTTATGACGCAATAAGATAAATATGATATGTATGATAAGTTGATGCAAGCTGAACTACCATCTGCGGTTGACATGTCCACAAGACAACACAGACAATTGTCAGAACAACCTCTAAAACATGTTTTGTTTGTTTGTTTTATTCGAGAGGTGCCAGAGCGATGCCTAATTAGCTGGAGACGCCGGAAGAACGAGAACTAGCCGTAGAACGATCAATGGCAGTGCTTTCTAGGTATAAATAGGGAGTAGTATCGCCAAATAAATTATAAATTCGTGTTAAGTGGTCGATTGATTGTGTTGACTTTAAATAAATGTTTGTTTAAGTGTTATTGTAGTGTTTTTAGTACATTAGTTTGGTGCTCGTATGTTTCATGTGGTGGCAGCGGAAAGCAGTGCGTCTTTTTAACCTATGTTGCGATTTCTGACTGCAGCTGTATCGGTATTATTGAGTATTGAGTGTAGTGTAGTGATTAAAGAAAGTTCGTTTAGTTCTACACTATGTTAATATAGTCGGATAGAATATAAAAAAATACCGATCAGCATCATTTCAATGCCGGTAATAAACGATCGGGGCGTCACTTTTAAACGGCATTAGGCAGTGCTCTAGCGCAGTAAGTGAATATATTTTGTTTGGATAATTATAGAGGCTTTGACCTTTCAGGTCTTTCGCGTCTAAAATTAAGTGAATATATGTTATTTATTTTAATTTATGATTTATATTTATATTTATTGCCAATATATGTTTCGGCGATGGAACTATATATTAGCTACCCGTAAAATGCTTGGCCTTACAATAAATCCGTTATTATGATATAAAGTTCGAATATTTGGGAATAGAGGGATCTTTAGTGGCAAATAAATTATCCTTCCTTTTGGGTACAACAACCACTAGAATTGATATGATATATTGATATTGAGAATTGGTATATATTATTGATATGTAGAATTGATAGATATTGATATGTTTGGTTGCATTCAATTTCATCGACGTTTACGTACTGATATCATAGATGCAAAGAAACAAACAAACAAACAAAAGCACGTGTAACTCCATACGATCCCATGCTGCATAAAATTGTGTTTGATCGATGCGCATTCTCCTAATATATGCATCCCCAGCATAAAAGCATACCCACATATTGTACTATTCGGCAATCGCTGATTCATTGAGTGCTTGTGAAAAAAAACATTATGCGGCACACCAAGGGGCCATGGAACCCATCGGAGAATAAAAACCACATAAAAATTGGAGGCACACCGCATAAAGCAACCCGCGCGGTGCACAGATTAGCGTGCGGCACATTCATTACCGGCGAGCCGATGTTAAAATGGTACTAACAAGACAAACCGTGTCATAAACCGAACGCAGCGTTCTCCCACAATTGTAGTGGCGCAAACGCTACCTTACGAAGGGAGGACAGAGGTTTTGCGCCTATGCGCATCACCTTACTCATTAGCTTCACGCAAAGCAGGGGCGTAAAATTTGGCAACTCCCTCGCCGCTACTCGAAGGGTGTAGTTAATATTTTATATCGAAACGCTTTTGTCGCTTCTTTGCCTAAAAACGCCAACCGAACTAATGGAATAATTAAGCACGGTCAAGTCAGTGCAGCTATCGCGATGGCGGGAACAAACGGCAGCAGCCGCCAGAAGAAGCGCAACACGCATCATTACACGCCCGGCGGGAGCAAGTGGCGTTATTCAACCGTGTAATTTCCATTTTGCATCGAGCACCATCTCTAGACATCCGATTTATTGTACCTAAAAGAAATGCAATAAAATTTACAATGCAAAAGTCGGTAGAATAAAAACAGGATACATCAATACGATACGATTGCGCAACACCCCCAGCGTCGCAAATATTATTCAATCTCCGTCTCGGCCACCTATCGCGCTTTTGTGTTTAACAAATCTGCCACATAAAAGCCACGCATTCGCGCTTTCTTCGCGCAGGCCAACAACGGCGGCAACAAAACTCTTTTAAAATTCGGTAATTTCCCACCTCACGCTCTTTTGACACAGTTCCCATGGTGAATATTTATTTGACGCTTTTCCCAGCCAACAACTGCCCCCCCCCCCCATCAAACCATTCCGCGTGGAGTTTTACAAATTCACACAGCCTGCTTTTACACAAACAACAGGCAATAAAAGAAAACGAAAAATAATACAAATCCCCTGTGCTCCTCCCGGCGGTGCGTAATCAGCGGCGTGCAGGTTTGGCAAAACGGTTTGGAAGTGGAATGCGGAATGTTTCTACCTCCACGGCCACTCTTTTTGGCAAACGGCGAAAGATAAAGCCGCTGGCCCAAAGCTATCCTCGTGCCACCCGCTTGATTGATGTCAAAGACCTTCACGCCCGGCCGGGAAGAAGACTTACGCGTAAAAGTGGACACCGCACAATAGAGCGCTCAGGCATCTGGAAGCTGCCCCGGGCCAAAACTACCGAATGGAATCGTTCCTCCCACCGTACGCCTTTCCCACGTGGCCCCTGGTTCCCCTCATTCGCCTCCCAGCCGGGACATTATTCTTATTGCATCGAAATTTAAATGACGAAATAAGTAATAGCTTCAACTTTATGCCACCGTGCAACGTCGAACGTCGAATCCGAAATGCCAGCCCGGTGACGTGTCCGGCTGCGGTTTGCACGGGACGTTCGCAAATAGTAAGCACACACACACACACACACGGCCACTCAAAACCGGGTGGACACCGGGGGTGGCCCCCGCACAAAAATTGCACCGAAAAGTGACCGCATTTCGATTGGCGCGAGGCGCGCGCTCGCACGATGCCGGAGGAGTTACGCTGAGGCGGGCATTCCGACGCTAGACGCCACCATTCGTCGTCGTCGTCGCCGTCGACGGCGTCTCCATCAGGTTGGCGAAACCCGGCGTGCTTAATGAGGGGAGGCAATAGAAATGGGGTCGCGACACACCAACCAACCACCCCGCTCCACCCTGTTGCCCACCGACCACTTGGGGTCACCGCAACGGGGAGGAGGAGTGCAGGCGCGCTATGTTTTGACGGCCCCCGAGAGGTTGCGCTAATCTGCGGGCGCAACCGATACGATCTGGCTGCTGCCGCGCGTGCTGACCAGGCCGCTTTTTTTCGGCTATGATTTGTGTGGGGGATAGTTTTGTTTCTTTTGCTGGAGACGGAGCAGGGAAGTGAGCTAGAGGTTCGTTAAATTCACACTCATCATATGGAACGGTTTTTTTCTTTGTTTTTTGCCAACAGGGTGGACTTTACGAGGCAAAAGTAATCAATTGCCAAGTGTTTATGGTTCATTTTGTGTTGATAATTTTATTTTATTACCATTCAAAGCGTCGAGGAAATTGTATCTGATATTAATTTGTTATTGGCTTAACTTGTATGCTCACTCTGCAGCACTTATGACGCAATAAGATAAATATGATATGTATGATAAGTTGATGCAAGCTGAACTACCATCTGCGGTTGACATGTCCACAAGACAACACAGACAATTGTCAGAACAACCTCTAAAACATGTTTTGTTTGTTTGTTTTATTCGAGAGGTGCCAGAGCGATGCCTAATTAGCTGGAGACGCCGGAAGAACGAGAACTAGCCGTAGAACGATCAATGGCAGTGCTTTCTAGGTATAAATAGGGAGTAGTATCGCCAAATAAATTATAAATTCGTGTTAAGTGGTCGATTGATTGTGTTGACTTTAAATAAATGTTTGTTTAAGTGTTATTGTAGTGTTTTTAGTACATTAGTTTGGTGCTCGTATGTTTCATGTGGTGGCAGCGGAAAGCAGTGCGTCTTTTTAACCTATGTTGCGATTTCTGACTGCAGCTGTATCGGTATTATTGAGTATTGAGTGTAGTGTAGTGATTAAAGAAAGTTCGTTTAGTTCTACACTATGTTAATATAGTCGGATAGAATATAAAAAAATACCGATCAGCATCATTTCAATGCCGGTAATAAACGATCGGGGCGTCACTTTTAAACGGCATTAGGCAGTGCTCTAGCGCAGTAAGTGAATATATTTTGTTTGGATAATTATAGAGGCTTTGACCTTTCAGGTCTTTCGCGTCTAAAATTAAGTGAATATATGTTATTTATTTTAATTTATGATTTATATTTATATTTATTGCCAATATATGTTTCGGCGATGGAACTATATATTAGCTACCCGTAAAATGCTTGGCCTTACAATAAATCCGTTATTATGATATAAAGTTCGAATATTTGGGAATAGAGGCTCCAGCAAGGATCCGGCGAGCGGTGCCTCTTATTGCACAACCGGAAAGCAAACGTAAAATAGAAACGGAAAAAACATGCTGATCAAAGTAAATCTTCTTGTAGACTTCTAGAAGTTCTATAATGATGAGCTATAAAAAACTAATTGAAAAGTGTTTTGAATAACGCTCTGATTTGCTGATTTCCAACGTCTAACAGAGCCAAAGACTCCAAGTTGAATGCAGTTTCGTTGGTTTATGCAAGTGTCATTTGCAAACCACAAAATCGTTTAAACGGAGCTGAGAATCTGTCATTGCCGTTTGTCGGTTTGTGTTGTTCACTCTCGATCCAAAAATATTTGCAACCAAAATGTTGACTATTGTGATTGTTCTGGTTGCTAATGTGACGCTAAATGACGGCTGCGTCGTCGAGGCTGTCCTTCAACAGAACGGAATCACAATCTCTTCCTCGTGCGCAACGCTCCAGCAAGGATCCGGCGAGCGGTGCCTCTTATTGCACAACCGGAAAGCAAACGTAAAATAGAAACGGAAAACTAGTTCTGATCAAAGTAAATCTTCTTGTAGACTTCTAGAAGTTCTATAATGATGAGCTATAAAAAACTAATTGAAAAGTGTTTTGAATAACGCTCTGATTTGCTGATTTCCAACGTCTAACAGAGCCAAAGACTCCAAGTTGAATGCAGTTTCGTTGGTTTATGCAAGTGTCATTTGCAAACCACAAAATCGTTTAAACGGAGCTGAGAATCTGTCATTGCCGTTTGTCGGTTTGTGTTGTTCACTCTCGATCCAAAAATATTTGCAACCAAAATGTTGACTATTGTGATTGTTCTGGTTGCTAATGTGACGCTAAATGACGGCTGCGTCGTCGAGGCTGTCCTTCAACAGAACGGAATCACAATCTCTTCCTCGTGCGCAACGCTCCAGCAAGGATCCGGCGAGCGGTGCCTCTTATTGCACAACCGGAAAGCAAACGTAAAATAGAAACGGAAAAAACATGCATTCATTACCGGCGAGCCGATGTTAAAATGGTACTAACAAGACAAACCGTGTCATAAACCGAACGCAGCGTTCTCCCACAATTGTAGTGGCGCAAACGCTACCTTACGAAGGGAGGACAGAGGTTTTGCGCCTATGCGCATCACCTTACTCATTAGCTTCACGCAAAGCAGGGGCGTAAAATTTGGCAACTCCCTCGCCGCTACTCGAAGGGTGTAGTTAATATTTTATATCGAAACGCTTTTGTCGCTTCTTTGCCTAAAAACGCCAACCGAACTAATGGAATAATTAAGCACGGTCAAGTCAGTGCAGCTATCGCGATGGCGGGAACAAACGGCAGCAGCCGCCAGAAGAAGCGCAACACGCATCATTACACGCCCGGCGGGAGCAAGTGGCGTTATTCAACCGGTGGGAAGATGGATGGGAAAAACAAGCCGATTAGATTACGATCACCGACGGGGATGATGCTGGCTGCATTATGCTCCCGATTGAGGCACACCACCCATTGCCCAACGCAGGCCAAACCAATTTGCCGAAGCGACAAATGAAGCTGTATCGTTCCACCATCGGGTGATGCCGGGCGATAAAAAAGTGTAACAAAGTAGGCGCTTGTTTGGTGGTGATGTGCTTTACTTGTTATGATTTGGGTACGGTCGTGGGAACAAGAGTGCCGAAATGGATGCAGGGTAGTAGTAGTGGTGTGCAGCACAATACGGGGCAGTTTTTTTAGGCGTTTCTTTTCTAGTGTGTGTTCCAAGAGCTATTATTTCTCCTCTTCAAGCCCTGCTCAGTCGATTCAACGAAGATGAATATATGTTATTTATTTTAATTTATGATTTATATTTATATTTATTGCCAATATATGTTTCGGCGATGGAACTATATATTAGCTACCCGTAAAATGCTTGGCCTTACAATAAATCCGTTATTATGATATAAAGTTCGAATATTTGGGAATAGAGGGATCTTTAGTGGCAAATAAATTATCCTTCCTTTTGGGTACAACAACCACTAGAATTGATATGATATATTGATATTGAGAATTGGTATATATTATTGATATGTAGAATTGATAGATATTGATATGTTTGGTTGCATTCAATTTCATCGACGTTTACGTACTGATATCATAGATGCAAAGAAACAAACAAACAAACAAAAGCACGTGTAACTCCATACGATCCCATGCTGCATAAAATTGTGTTTGATCGATGCGCATTCTCCTAATATATGCATCCCCAGCATAAAAGCATACCCACATATTGTACTATTCGGCAATCGCTGATTCATTGAGTGCTTGTGAAAAAAAACATTATGCGGCACACCAAGGGGCCATGGAACCCATCGGAGAATAAAAACCACATAAAAATTGGAGGCACACCGCATAAAGCAACCCGCGCGCTGCACAGATTAGCGTGCGGCACATTCATTACCGGCGAGCCGATGTTAAAATGGTACTAACAAGACAAACCGTGTCATAAACCGAACGCAGCGTTCTCCCACAATTTGTTTGCTTCTGGAAATGTTTGTGGTAGAATGTATTCGTGAATCGTAGTTTTGCGAGAGGTTGAAACGTTTGAGAAAGACTCAGTATTAAAAATGGAAACTGGAGGTAAATACTCACAAGCAAACTTGCATTCACTCCAAAAGACCCGATCTGACCTAATGAACTCTGTGCGCCGTTAACCCTCACCTACCAGCAGCCTTCGGCTTTAGCATGTTGCGAGCGAAGAAGATATTAATATTTAACAACCGGATTACGCTTTAAGGCCACTCCGAACGATACGGGTGGAGTGGTGTAATGTCACCAACGGAGCCCGGTTGGTCAACTACTTCAAAATCCTTGCCGTAGCTTATGCATTTCAATTCACACATAAGCTTTTTTTATTGCTCCTATTCTAAGCCATAGAAGTAATACAACGAACATGAGTGTAATGATCGCTGGAAGTTAAGCTTCCAAACAATTTCTGCTGCAATAGTACCACGTAGTATACAAGATATATAACGTACTTCGCCTGAAGATTTGAAATCGATCAGATCGCAAACAAAATCGATGAACCAAATCGGTAGCATAAATGTCTAAGGTTCAGTGAACTTGGTGATAAGTGGTTCGAGTATCTCTCGAAGCATCTTCTGGCTTTCCCATGGACTGTGATAAGCTGTTAAGTGGGTTGGTGTTACTACAGTATGGCGCATTATTGAGACACCATTAAAGCAAACCATGAGAACTTGAAACGCTCTCCAACTATTTTGGTTCCCTGGAAAAAGTACATATCTTATAAAAAGTCTTATTACGCAGATTTAAAGTAGATTTCGATTGGTAAAAAGTGTGTAAAAGTATGTTTTCAGCGTTTTGCAAAATATGAAATCTACAGTAAATTTCGGACAGGAATGTCTGATGGCATGGATCATATGGAAAGTTGTGACTTCTGTCAATAACATTGTTTGCTTCTGGAAATGTTTGTGGTAGAATGTATTCGTGAATCGTAGTTTTGCGAGAGGTTGAAACGTTTGAGAAAGACTATTAGTATTAAAAATGGAAACTGGAGGTAAATACTCACAAGCAAACTCGCATTCCCTCCAAAAGACCCGATCTGACCTAATGAACTCTGTGTGCCGTTAACCCTCACCTACCAGCAGCCTTCGGCTTTAGCATGTTGCGAGCGAAGAAGATAATAATATTTAACAACCGGATTATGCTTTAAGGCCACACCGAACGATACTGGCGGCGTGGTGTAATGTCACCAACGGAGCCCGGTTGGTCAACTACTTCAAAATCCTTGCCGTAGCTTATGCATTTCAATTCACACATTCACTACACTACAACCCCGGTTCGCCGGACAGGGCACCGCCGAATACGATCTTTGCGCCCGAGAGTTCGAATGAATGATGATAATTCCATATGCCGACCACGTCTCGTATTTATTTGCCTGCCCGCAAGTCCAACGGACCGAGACTATTCTTTTCTCGTCTTGCTCACTTTCTTACAGCCCGCATGCTAATGGATTCGCTACGAACGTTCTGCAGCGATTGAAACTAGTGCTAAGCGATTCTCTGCTGGTGCTAAATGTGATCTCATATGTGATGCTTTAAGCTTAAAATTCTCCTTGCTTTAAGGGTCCTTTAGCCATTGGACGATGGATTTCCATGCGGTTTCCTATCGTGAGAGATTCTAATTGTAAGGGATGCGAATCATGTCAAATCCGAATTTCAAGCCGGAATCTAGTCATGACAAATCCCGATCCTAATCCTGGATCGGAATCCTAATAGATCCAGATTCCACGCTATGCATGTGGACTCCAAGCATGAATTGGAATCTAGGTGATCCCAAATTTGGAATCAAATTCGGATTGATCCGACAAGGGATCGAATCCTAAAGATCTGTCATTCATGCTCCGAATTTACTGTCGTCATCAGTATTTTTAAAACGGTCTAATCTTTCTTCTACACCCAATGATAAGCCAATTGTGCAAGGTGTTTGAACATTCGATAAAATATTGAAAAATAACCAAACAACCAGTGTATGTTTGGTTTTTATCCCACGTGTTGCCAATGCGAACATGAGCCAAGAAACGAATGGATTAGGGTCTTTACAAATTCCCAGCCGTAACTATCGCTTCTAACCGTGTTTTATGTTCTGCCCGGCGGTGATAAGCTATCGTAACTAATCGCCATTGCAATGTTATTTCATCTCACGATTCGTTCGATTGCTTCCATTAGCTGAACTCGGTTGAACAAAATTGAGAAACCCTCTCCGCAGCCAACCCTTATCAGCGTCGGTCCAGCCAACACAGTTCCCTTTCCGTGGCAATAAATATCGTTCGACAGTGCGTTCGACGCCGCGTTTGGCTGTAGTTGTCGCTGGGTCGCGATAGTTCGCGTATCAGAACACGCGTTCCACTGTTTATACGCCACAAAGTCAAACAATGATTCCGCCCTTCACAGCCCGGTTGCGCCAAACATGATAAGTCACATCGGCGCGGTGTCCTTCGGGCGGAATGATGGAAGAATAAAGGAAAGCATAATGACAAAGCCGTCGCTTGAAAAAGGCTCACAATTCGCGAGACCCCCCCCCCCCCCCCCCCCCCCCCCATTTTTTTTCGTCGGGAAGCTGTGCGGAGTGACATCACAAATCTCACACAGCCCATTCAGTGGGCAAGAAAGTACACTTCACCGCACAAAACGGCCGCAATAAATACTGACAAAACTGCACGCGTATAAGTGTGTCTCCGCTCTGAAGTGGTCCTCGGCCGCCCTTCTGGGTATGCCATTCGCATCGAGTTGGCCTGCTGCTGCCTCTGGGTGGTGGCAAAAGACGATCGGCTCTAACGCGCGGGGTTATGTTTTCTTTCGCTTCTCGCTCGCATCCTTCGCCACCCATTCTTTCGCCGGCACAAATGATACACAACGCGACAAACGAATATACGAGACAAACAAATGGCAGAACAACGTGCAAACGATGCAAACGAAACAAAACAACAACAAAAAATGACACTATCTTGCGACACCCGCGATCGTGTCGTTGGAGACACAACAAAAAAGAAAACGCAACGTTCGAACGGAAAACCAAGGGAAGGGCCGGGGATTCAGTATGCAGATTATG
>KZ069677.1:131690-150684 GCA_002091845.1 Anopheles cracens
CATTTCACTCTTTATCTCTCTATTGTGCTCTCTCCTACGCACTTTCCGCATTGTGTGCGGTTAGAACGGCTCCCTCGCGCGAGAGAGGCTGCACATCGGGTTAGTGATGGGCGCCGGCCTCCGGCCTAGTGACGGAGCCGGCTCCGGAGTCAGAGCAGGCTCCGGAATCAAATTTAAATTTGGTTTTCAACAACAGTTTTCATACGAGTGTCGTGGTTTCATGAAATGAATCCTGGAGCTCTGGAGCCGGCTCCAATTTTTTTTCGGAATCGGTCGGAGCCGTTTGTCCCATCACTACATCGGGTTTCTCGCACGGAACGGATCAGCTGGAAGCTGTTTCTCTTTCTCGTGCATTCATGCCCAAAGTCGCACGGCCTTTCTCTCTCTTCCTCACTATGCTACTCACCCCTACCCCTCCGCGATGTTGTTATCGCGGAACGAACGTGCATCCTGACGGGTGGTGGCAAGAACGCGCGTGAAAGAGCGTGACGGAAGAACTGCGCTCCGTACCGCAATGCAGCCGTCTCGCTCGCGATCGACGGAATCCCGTGTGCATACCGTTTTCGGGGAAGGATGCTCACCCGTCGGCATCGCATTGCGGGGCATGGTTGCATTTCCGTGCGTGTGTGTGTGTGTTTGCGTGGTTGCCGATGACATTGAAACCGTGGCGAACGATGACTCAAGCCGGCTCCGGTCGGTCATGCGACGACAGGATTGAGCAAACATAAAACTATATGAAAAAGGAAACACTCGTCGTCAATAAATGTCCCTAAGGCCCGTCGATCGAGGGGATGCAGTTTTATCTTGCTTTATTGTTATTGCATCTTACTGGCACGCGGGGGACATGCCGGCCATTCGCTGGTAGTGAGATGTTTTTTTCTCGTGAATTATGAACCTTTAAAATATGCAACACTATGTTGTTTCGAATAAATAGCTGGTCACAAAGTACGTTTTAAAAATTTATGTGACGTTCATTAGTGAAGCTTTATGGTGATCGGGTTCGGAAAACTTAATCTTCATAAATAAAACAAATAATAATAATAAAATTTGAAGGATTCGCGGAGAGTTAACTGAGAATAAAAACTTGCAAACAACAAACAGTTTAAACTACCCAGCTGTACGGCAATAGTACAAGGCTATAAAAATTGACGACAAAAACAGAAAAGCGTGTTTGTATATTTAGAAACGACTACAACAAACGTGCAGTGATGTTGTGTCCTGCCCAACAAGGTTCAAATCTAACGCTTCTTCTTTTACGACCGTCCCGATGCGAAGTAAGTGTAGCTAAACAGAACTAACGATGTCTCGAGGTGTCATTGCGGAGCATGCATTTGCATCTTCCGTCGTTGTTGCTGCTGCTGCATTTGCCGTCACATCGTATTGTCTCCACTTTTACTTTACTTATTGCGCAATATGCAAACGTAGGCCTCGCACGACTAGGCAGCCTGCATGTGTGTATATGCGGGAGACGAAAAAGGAAGAAACTAAACTTACGTTAGAGTAAAGCGGGGCAATAGTGCACGTGCGCGAATCGCGCATCTTTGACAAACTAAGATTCTCAGTTTGGTAACGAACATTGGTTTTTGATTTTCATTTGATTTTGAACATTGGTTTTTGGCCTAATTATCGTCAATTGGCATTTATAAAAAAGTGTCCTAATTATAAAACATTTCACAATTCCTTTGTTCATTTTTCTATAAAGCTATAAACGTTGAAGTATATTTGGAAAGAGAGATATTTGCTGATTAAATATCATATCAAACGTTTATTGAAATTGATTACGTTGGTGTTTTAATGTTTGTCTGATTCATTGAACACAGAGTTCTAACGAATTTCCGTCCGTCCGTCAATATCTTGGGTAGTACACTGATTGGTCACTGTTCCATCAAGATTATGTCGATTATTGTAAAAGCGGATGTTTTAAGTATAAAAGTTTTTTTTCTTATATTTGGTGTCCAAACCGGGATGTTGTTCTTTATGTACTATAACCTACAATTTATGGTAATAAATTGTTCCAAAAAAAATCAAACAATATTCACCGAAATAATCCAGATCCCTACAAGTTCAGTGTAACGGAAGACCAAGTACAAACCAATAGATGCGCACTTTTACCCCGCCGTGCTCTACTCGTTGCTTGGAAAATGGGTGAAACCAGTTGCGTTTTTTTAACATTTTTTATTGAACCTCTGTAAACCTCAGTTGCAAGAGACCTACACTGCCCCGGTACGTGATTTGATTTATTATTTCAACATAGTAATAGCATACATATATAGATGTGTTCATAGCTCGCGCGTTCCTTTTTCCAACACACTAACGCAAACAGGAAACGAGCGTGTCTGGAGAACGCATTTCTAAGCGTCGGGCAAACAGACCACGGTAAACAGAGAGCGAAGAACATCACATCAACAGCCGAGGAAAAGCGGACGAAGGTTTTCCTTGCGGGGGTGCAACGACCATCCCGCACGCCGTTGCTTCATGCGCGCCATGGCACAGCTGGTACGTCTTCCACGGGCGCTTCGACCCGATGACAACGTTCCGCAGGCATCCGGACGCCAAAAGCTATCCCGCATGATTCACGGTCAACAGTGTGCACTGTGTGCAGTTGGAGGCATTTCTCCTGCAGGAGCAACAACGTGTTGAAGGCTTGCGACAAAACTCGCGCGAACGATGACGTGTATTCGAGACGGAGAGAGACATCGACGCACCTGACCCCCCTGTCGATGTTCCTAAGGTTCCGCGGTGTCGTGTTCTTATCAGTTCCGCTCGGCGACGACGACCGTCACTTCCGTGGGCAGAGGGCCGTGCGTGTGAGTGTAATTTATGACTGATGTCGTGTGAAACGTGCCGACAAAATAGTGCGTTATTTATATCTTCCTTTGAGCGCGAAGTTCTGCCATCTCGCGTGTGTGTGTGTGTGTGTGTCTGTGCGCTTCTTGGAATATTAATTGCCCGTGATGCCCAGCGCTACTGAGATGACTTCCTGAATCAGTGAACCTATTTTTCCAAAGCTTACTAGATGCAGGCAAATCTGTTACGCCCGCCTAACGTAGTAGAAAGATGTTTGAAATTGAAATGGCCCACCGTTAAGTTCCAGAATTAAAATAAATATTAAAACAGACACACTTCAACGTCAACGATTAATATCTCCCTATCCGGCACTATTCGGTGGTGGAGGCATGTAGAACACGGCTTCCCAGCCCCCGGTGGGGTTAACAAAAGCCTCACTCAACATGCAAATGTGGACAAACAATCCCACCGAAGGGAAACATTCCACCGACTCGCCTCCCGTCCGTCCGGGTCGAAATAAAAGTATGACTTTCGGCGCAACTCTTCCGTGTGCGCTAAACTTATTGCTCATTCCGTCATCCTACCTTCAAAGCTGGATGGCAACGGGACGCTGCAGCAGAGCCCGGCGGGCAAACACTCCACCACCAGCACAGGCCAACAACAGGCTCTCTAATAATAACGAGCCGTAAAAAATGTGGATGGTAAACAAACACAGATTAGTCCCGGGCCGCTGCCGCGCTGGGATATGCTGCGCCGGTGGCGGGGAGGGACGGGTGCGCCGTGCTCCGGTGGGAAAACAGTCACCACTGAGTCATACCGGGGCGACCGGGGCCCACCTCATCAATCGGTTGTGGCGGCGGGTTCGCGCACCGAAAAATTTATCATAAAATATGCGCAAACCATTGGGTCATGAACAAAGGACACGGGGGCCGTTGCTGCCCGGTCGGCGCGCTTAGGATTGATCGTTTCGAGTGGGAAAATGAAGCGGAAAAGCGAACAACAGCGAAAATGGAACGGAGTAAAGCGGTTGCGGTTTGCCGGTGTGTTTGGCAGCATAACTTTTGCCGAGCGATATGGAAGTATGCATCATACGAGCGGGTGAAGGCATAATCGAACGATCGGCAGCATGCACATGGGTAAGCCAATGCAGGAAATCATTTTAATCGTTTAGAAGTGGAAGCTAAGTGGAAACTTGATAACAAGTACTCTGCCTTTATTCACTGCAGTTGACTGGTGGTATAAAAGAGAAAAATACATTCAATTTTGATAAATTTCATTCTTCTTTACTCCATTTTCTTAATCATTTAACAGTATTTTAACAACAGTTAACAGTAAGCAGTATTTTCAACAACCGGAATTCCAATATCACTAATGATGAGTTACTATCACCAATTATATAACTAAGGCGAGGTAACTTTTAGAAGAAAAGAAATATATTGGAGATAATTAAACATATAAGTAAAACAACCAGAACACAATTGGACAAATTGGGACTTCTAATGTATTGTACTTCTAATGTGTTTTGTACATTCTTTGTATCAAAATATATTTTAAAAATTGCTTTCAAACAGTGCGGACTTCATGTTGAATTTTTGTTTTCAAATACTATTTTCTATGGTTAGTTTACCTCTTCAAACTCTTATGCTTTTCTGTTCTGTTTGGCATTAAAAATTGTTTAAATGAACACTTTTGTTCAAAATTTCAGTTTTAGGTATTATTTTTGTATGTGGCGTATAGCGAACCACTTCTGAAGTATTGCTAATATTTACAAAGTAAAAAATATCTATTTAACAAATGTTCAAGTTAATTATCTACTGTAATAAATTGCAATAAGCAATAAAAGAAATTGAACGAACATATAAAATCAAGTAAGTGGTATATAAAATGGAAGAATGAAAATAGATGTAAGTTTAGGTACAAAAAATAGTTCAAAATGTTATTCTATCACTCTATCACTAAATTTGTAAAATTCGAAAACGATCCGATTATGCCATTAGACAGATGCCGAACTCGCCGAAGAAAACGTGTTGAGATCAACACAGAAATTGGGCGGATATTAACTTAGAAACCCAACAAGCAAACACTAGTTATCTCCTTTGCTGTCCATCATGTCGATTGCTGGCCGAACGCTGGTCGATTTCTTTCCCTTTGTTCCCGGTCAGCATCAGCGTCCGATCGATCGCGTTCGATTCGTTTGCGCGGATGCGATCGACGATTGTCCCTGGGACGTATGTCTACGCATGTTTACACACCCGGGACCGTGTGTAAAGGCGACGAGAGCCAGGGGGAAACAGGGGACACCCCCCCCCACCATCCCTCACAAAGGCAAAGAGTGCAAAGCGCGCACGCAAACCGTGATCGCGATCGTGCAGCCGTGATCGCACCGTGCGGCACGATCCCCGAAACCGGCAGTATGTCGCTTGACAGCTGGTTACCATGGCGATGCAGCTGGACAAAACGAGAGAAGCCACACAGATGAGGGGTTTGCCAGAACGAGACACTCCACCATCACACAGACACAGCATCGATCGTTATGGTAACGCCGTATCGCACCGGGTGTACCGCGTGTAACGAAAGACAACAAACCTGAGAAAAGAAGGGGAAAAAAGCACAACCAAATGCTAATGTTTATATTATGTTGCGCAGCTCCAGCATCCCATCCCGCGGACCCCGTTCTCCGTTGTCCGTCCCGTGTCGAATCTTCCCCGCCGGCCCCGGGTTGAAGGAGCCCGTTAAGGAGTTGAAGATCATTTTCAGCGGAAACGTGCGCTGAAACAGCCACCCGGGCCGCTCCAGCCTTGCGGGGCCGCCGTGCGATCATGCTCGAGAAAACATCATGCTCCGGCTGACCGTGCGCGAGCGTTCGTTGCGGCTGCGGGTGACGACGGGGTTTTATGGTCGTTAGACGGTCGACCCTCGCTTTGGACCTCCTCGGAGCCGCTTGGAGACGCTGGGCAGCAGATAAATCATTCATCCCCAGTGCGCCACGGCCGAGGCGAAGCGGAAAACACATGAGCTATATCGATACGGTATCCCCCCGGAGAGGGGGAACGGGGTGTGTGGGTGAGCTTTGGCGCATTTTGGATTCACTTCCCCCCACCGGACAACTGGGTCCTTGCATGACGGCCGGCGATGGTGACAACGATGACGACGCGCTTTGGCGCGATGTTGCGGCGCTTTGATGGCGTCTGCTTTCTTGCCCGTCGCCGCTTCGTGGAGCTGCACTCGGCCATATCGTGACAGTGCCTGCCTTAAAGAACTCTGCAGCTGGGTGGGCCAGAGTGGAAGGAAGATTCGGATAAACGGCCGAACGAACACTGGTTCTATGGTGTCATGTTACCGAAACTAGACAATTCGTTGAGCAAAGAAATGTGGAGACTTCTATTTTTTCAAACCTGTCATGGGAAGGAGTGATCCAGGAAGATACTTATGCATTTGCAATAGTACCAATAGCCTATTCAACTCTCAGGATATTTATTGTACAGCAAAAAAAAACAAGATGTATATCCGAAATGTCATTGTCATTGCCATATTGCTCAGTTCTGACTTTAAGCCAAAATATGCCTTCAACTAATCGGTTGTAAATAGGTCCTGTAGCACAAAACCTTTAATTAGGTATGATCTTACCTATTTGGCGTTGCAGAACTGATCGTTTACTATCGTCGAGTGTTAAGTAAGCAAGTAGTAGTCGATTTATCACAATATTCATTATATCGTTGTATTCCATTTGGTGTATTATGTATCTTGCGTTGCATTACTTGAAAGAATGCCATCAAGCGATAAAACAAAGCTGTGGCAGCACGCTTTTGCGTCCAGCACTGTATCCCGCGGGACAACTGGGTCCTTGCATGACGGCCGGCGATGGTGACAACGATGACGACGCGCTTTGGCGCGATGTTGCGGCGCTTTGATGGCGTCTGCTTTCTTGCCCGTCGCCGCTTCGTGGAGCTGCACTCGGCCATATCGTGACAGTGCCTGCCTTAAAGAACTCTGCAGCTGGGTGGGCCAGAGTGGAAGGAAGATTCGGATAAACGGCCGAACGAACACTGGTTCTATGGTGTCATGTTACCGAAACTAGACAATTCGTTGAGCAAAGAAATGTGGAGACTTCTATTTTTTCAAACCTGTCATGGGAAGGAATGATCCAGGAAGATACTTATGCATTCAACCCACAGGATTGAATTTTTGTACAGCAAAAAATAAACAAAAAACAAGACGTACATCCGAAATGTCATTATCATTGCCATATTGCCCAGTTCTGACTTTAAGCCAAAATATGCCTTCAGTTAAACGGTCGTAAATAGGTCCTGTAGCTCAAAACCTTTATTTAGGTATGATCTTACCTAATTGGCGTTGCAGAACTGATCGTTTACTATCGTCGAGTGTTAAGTAAGCAAGTAGTAGTCGATTTATCACAATATTCATTATATCGTTGTATTCCATTTGGTGTATTATGTATCTTGCGTTGCATTACTTGAAAGAATGCCATCAAGCGATAAAACAAAGCTGTGGCAGCACGCTTTTGGGTCCAGCACTGTATCCCGCGGATCGACAATGCGGTCAGAGCAGGGCAGCTAACTAAGCGTGAGGCGTAGGTTATGCTCCTCGATACCAGTCTAATGGGTTGGCCGGTGAGCGTTTCGCACACTACCGGACCGGATGCGATCACGTGTGTGACAAGTGAGAAAGAGAGGACATCTCCAAACACCCCGCGGAGCGTACGGTGAAGGCGCCGAGTTGCTTCCCGGTCGTGGCTTCTGTCATCCTCCTGCGGCGACCAATAGTCCACACACACTCCGCAGGAGATATTCCAACATCTTACGCGCCCGCTGACCTTCTCTCTTTCGCACACACGCTCGCACGATTGTTTGTCGCTGCCTCCTTGCGCGCACCATAATTGCACACCGCCTTGAAGATCGCGAGCGCGCGCGCGCTCGCGCCCCAGCAAGCCCTGAGCAACTGGCCGGTGATCGTGATCGACGAAATAGCTCCACGAACGGTAGGTTCACCCCGCGTTCGATTGGATGCCATCCCCCCTTTTCCTGCCGCTGCAATCTTCCTCTTCTCCAAGAGGGCAGGGTAACGGCGCCGGGTGGATATAAATAATCGTGAAATCTTGAAATGCCCATATACGGCGCTAGTCCTGGAGCCGGGAGCGGAAGGCACAGCATATAGTGAGAAACAACACAAAAAAAACGACTTCGAGAGCGCCTTTCGTCATTGACATTGAGCCAGGGCTGCGCCAGGGCACCGGCTTCGGTACCGCGCCGTGGCTTCCGAATTGATGCCTGGCGGGCGAGAGATCTCGGGCGCCTTCTTCCTCTTCGGCTGCCCCCAGCGCGGAATCACGCGCGCTGTCGTCGCGGGAGCCACGCCGGGCAAACGAAAACAAACGAAACGTCAAAAGTCAATGGCCACCGGGGACAGTCATTGCCATTGGTGGCGATCGCGGATCACCGGCGGGCGCCACGGTGGCTGTGCACCCGGTGGTGTATCGATCCTTTTTCCGGGTGATCCTTTGCGCATGGACGCACGACGTGCGCCCAACTAATTTGGGCTTGTCGTTGATCGCTTGAGCGGCGCCTGACCCGCGATCGGTGACTCACTTGGCGTGTTCGCATCCACCACACAACCGTGTCGCATCCGTGAACTGACCTACCTGAAGGTCTACCGAATGCACGCATACAAACGTGTGTATGTGTGCGCTACTTGGTGATCGAGATGGAGGACAGACGACTAATGGCAACAAAATGTCGATCGGCAGCCGTAGAGCAATGAGGGCAAACAGCTGGTAATTATGACATTGATAATCGGGTTTCACCAACGGAACAACCGCCCTACAATTATCCTGCGAAAGGACCCGCGTCGGAATCAATTGCAATTTGAAGGCGACTGGGTGTGGGAATTGATAGGCTAGGCCAGGGGGTTTCTAACATCCTTGATCATGCTTGAGATTGAGATTTTGAGCTATTTTCCAACATGGAGTAGATAATAGACAAACGAACCACAACACACACACAACGAAGAGTTGTGCATACAAATTTAGAGCTCAAAATTGTCTCTAGAACTCAAATACGGATTCATGTAGTCCTATGTTTGATGTGATTTTCATGAAAATAAATAAAACAGCTACGCTACCGACCAACAGATGGCGCCACTCAATCAAGGTTGCAGTGATCCTTTTTCTATGGCTACTATGTTTTTTTTTACATGTAAATTTGGTGCCAATTTCTATATTTTTACTAGGTGGTCTCGGTTGAAGTTCTTTAAATTACAGTTACATAAAAGATCATTTTAAGATCGCATACAGGGCCAAAATCCAACTTTTTGATTTCTGCCTTACAAAGAACCTACTTTGATCAGCGCAATGTTTGATTGTTTATTCATGAAAGCAATTTAAACGGCGTGTTGCTACACGGAACTCCACTCCCAAACCTCCCACCCCAACGTCCTCAACTGCGTAATCTCCCGGGGCAACAAAGTAAAGGTACATACAATTTGTATCCCAACTGTCAGGCGTGCATGTCGAAATAAATTATGTCCCACCACCGTCCGAACGCGGATGGACGACAAACGGAGCCGAGCATAAACTGCTGCCTCTGCCCGAATAAAACCGGGTGGCAGCACAACAGAAATAAAAGAAAAACATGCGACTGTAAACCGAACAATTGGTGGTGCGAATGGGCAAAAACAAAAATCTTTCACTCACTCCCTCCTCCCAAGCCGGAGCCGGAGACTGATCAACCCGTTGGCCGCTGTCGGATGTAACTGTCTCCGCTTCCTTCTGCTTCGATCTGCTGTCCTTTACTTCCTTCTCCTGCACGTTACCTGTACGTGTGTTGCACTCCTCGTACAGAAACATGACACAGCGAGGGGTCAATTGACCGAACATCGACCGATCGATATGGCATTCCGAAGGTTGCGGTGGTACGAGATTAATAGCACCCCGCACGATGCCGATGGGTCACCCATGGCCACCAGTGGCACACTGCTGCTCGCTGGGTGCTCGACGGCTGTGCCCAAACCAATCACGATCACGAGTGCGAGCATGATCAGCCACAATAGGCGCCTGCCTTGCCCCTCTGCACGCTGACTCACGTACGTTGACTCCACCGCGTGGCGTGGTACACTCTTCGGGACAGGACTTTTGGACAACGAACCACCGAGCCACACGGCCAACGACCAAAGCTGGAGCGTGCCCACTGCAGCATCTCGTCCCGATCACAGGAAGTGGCAGCAGCAGCAGCAGCAGATGAACAGACAGTTCCTGAGGATGAGATTCACAATGATGTCACACGGCGGGTGAAGGATATTTGCGAGCGGAGATAGGGTGATCTTTCGCACGTTAATGACACATGACAAATGGCATGCTGGAGAACGGGAGGGGTTGGAGTCGAAGAAAATTAATAACTGATAAAACTGGTGAGGTGGTATCGTCGCCCGCCTGACGGAAGCAATCGTCAACGGCGTGTGTCAGAAGGTGCGGATGCTTTCGCGCTTCGCGAACTGTTCTGCCGGTGTCCTTCTGAAACATACAAACACAATAAGGCCGCCAGGGGAATTAAACCACGTCCCGGTGCGGACATTCAATGGGCTGCGCTACGAATTGAAAGCCTTCCGCGTTATGAAGTGCTATCGTAAGTTTGGCGGGTGGAGATTGAAATAGCCATAACAGGAAGTTTTGAATTATCGGCCATACCAGCGCGAAGTGTGCAAGAAATAGGAAGTTTCTATATTTGTGTTGATTATGGAGTATGTAAATCCGTGTAAATTTATAGTATAGTTTGGGAAGTTTGCTCAAGTTCAATTGGAAAATGTTACTGACCTTTAGCAAGATTTCGGATACTATTTATTTTGGCTTTGTAGCTTTCCAAACAACTCAAGTTCAATTGGAAAATGTTACTGACCTTTAGCAAGATTTCGGATACTATTTATTTTGGCTTTGTAGCTTTCCAAACACTTTAACACTAAGGCATTTTCAATTCTACATATATGTATAAGTTGAATAGATTAGTGATGTATGCGAATCTTGCTGGAGTAAGTGAATAACACATTGAAAGCAGGTAAGTTTCAACAAAACTGGACAAACAATTAGCTACTACTACGTTAAAGAGGCGTTTGTCGTACGTGTTGCATACTTACGCCAACAAGTATGCAACTCTCAATACTCCAGTGCTTTATTAATTTCGTAGTAACGCTTTATTTGCCTGTTTATTACAAATTCCTTGCTAGATTAGTAATCTAAGCAACTTTTACGACATTCCAAGTAGCTCGGTAGGAAACTCTCCATCCGGAACGAATATACCGGGTGTCCTCTCGAGTACAACGCTGATTAAGCCATAAACTGTAGCCATCAGCGGCTAGCTGCACAAAGTAGCTAAGCAAGGTGCCGTCTGTAATCGCAGCAACACGCATATTGCATTCAATTTATTACACATCAAGGCCTGCTGCGAAGATCGCTCCTACACAGGGTGCAATAAAAAGGGGGGCACCTATGTTGGTCGCCAAGGTGCAACGCAACACCCCAAAAGTGTTGTTGATCACATTTGTCGGCAGATAACGAATCCGGTTCGTCGTTCGATCTCAACAATCGGTATGGCAACAAACAGGAAAACAAAACAACAACAAAAAACACCGCGGTTGAATCTCGCCCTAATGAGTCCAGTTTTCGGTGGGGCTACATTGTGTGGCGGGATTTGCGTTTCTTGTTTCGTCTAGTTTTCGACACCTCTTAAGTGTCTCGCTTGCCGTTCTCTGCCGACGCCGTTCCGTCGAGAACAACGGTGGCTTGTTCCATCGGACAGCTGTTCGGTGGCTTGAGTGGTGTTGCCAAACCGGACACAACGCTGGTCCGGAACCACCGACGACGGCGACGAGGAGTCCACTTAGCCCACATCGCCGCCATGTTTTCCGATACCGTTGTCATGATAAAGTTCGGAAGCTCGACAGCGGACGGCGGCACTGGGCGCAGTGGTCTGTGGTCTGCGCAGCGCAGCGCTTGATGCGGTACCTCAGAACGTGCGCAAGCCACACGGAGCCACCAGTTATCGCTTATTTGTTCCGCAGCCTTCCATATATGGGCAGACCCGCGGCCGGGCAAGGAACGCGTATCGAATTTCTGCAAAGGACGTCCGCATTGCTCGATCGCACCCGTTCGTGGCTTAAGCTGTGAGTACATGCTTGCTCGCGTGCGTGTGTGTGTGTGTGTGTGCTTCTGTTGTTTGTTGTGCCTTTTTGGGCTTGTTGATGCTCAGCGGCTCGTTTGCCACCGGGTAACGGAATGGATCGCAAGAACCGACCGGGCTGGAGGGGATAAAGTTATGCTTTCCTTCCTTGCACGGCATGGAACTACTTCCGGTCAGGGTTGAGGGACATTCGGGCAACGATCTTTCGGGCGAGGGCGCCAATGAACCCCGGGCGAGTGTTGTGTAGCGTTGCGTTGTTGCTCATCCGTCATGTATCCTTCATGGAAGAGCTTTGCCTTAAGTATGGAATCGGTGAAGGATTCTTAAATGTTTTATCTATCTTTACAAAACTGCAGAGTTGACCAATCAATGTCCAAGCCATCAACGGTCTGTACTTGGTGTGTCCTTGGTGGGTCTGAACTGTTCAACTCAATATATTCCCATCTATTGCATTGATTATACTGTTTGTCTTTGTAATTTTTAACAAAAATAATATATTTTTATAATTTCTGAGAACCTCTTAAGCCTTGCTATGCATTATTTTAATTAATTTCGGTATTCTATTTTTAGTTATTCATTTTTAACATTATTAATTTAGTGTAGTTTGTTTGTGCTGTAGTGATTGAGCTGGTTTTTTTCATGAATCCTTTCAGCTTGAACATTCCTTTCAACTAGCAGACCTTTCTGTGTGATATATGTTATTGTGCAGCAATGCTCCTTCGCCATCCTTTTCTGGTTAGTGTATGAAATAAAATCCGTAATACATATAAATCTCCTTTACAGGCGCAGTTAATTGAACGCCCTTCACCACTCTCACACACACATACACAACCAAATAAAATCCCTCGATCAATTTGTTGCCCAAAACAGCTCAACTTTCCTGGGATCACTCAAAATAAAACAGCCAAACGGGACATCGGCACAAACGGACATTGTCGATAAATTATCGTCCCGTACCGTAAAGGGCAAAGGGCGCACACGGGGCTGGCACAGTTTTGCTGGTGCTGGATATTTCAACGCGCCGCTCGGAGCGTTTAATTAAGCGCATAAACCGCTCACCCATTTAACTTGACCAGGCATCGGCGGCTTTGAGGTGCCTATTACGGATGGAAATGCGTTGTTGAGCCGCTAAGCTCGCGTCCGCATCGTGTACTTCACAAACTGCCGTACGCCGTACAAGGAAATCGCGACGTTCGACAAAGAGATCATAACTGAGCAGAGAACCGTGCGCCGGGCGTCGGGTTCGAAATTACGCCGCGGCTGCGGATGTGGTTTGGCCGGAACAAACGACCGACCCGATCTCCCTTTCTGGTTGGGCGCTGGCGGTTGCGGGCG
Source organism: Anopheles cracens (assembly GCA_002091845.1). Taxonomy (NCBI): domain Eukaryota; kingdom Metazoa; phylum Arthropoda; class Insecta; order Diptera; family Culicidae; genus Anopheles; species Anopheles cracens. The sequence continues at coordinate 144,998 of KZ069677.1, forward strand.
GTTGCCCCGGTGTCTCCGAGGATAATCTATGGCAGCGGGACGGGGATTTTGATTTATAATGTGACAATTTACGCATGCACGCGGAAGGATTGGCCGTGCAGTATCGTAGCGTGTGTACAGTGATCATTGTTGGCATGCTAGAGTCGTGGAATAATGGTAATGATCGTAATGAGAGTTCTTAGTTGCGTTGGGGAAACCGGGGACACTGTTGGCGTTTGACAAAGCTCTCAAAGATTGAAAAAAAAAATGGAACAGCTTCTAGACTTTTCACTCGCGTATCTAGATATCGGTGTTTATCTAAATTCTTACATCAATTACATTTAGGGCTCCTGTATGAAGAATCCTACTAGGTAGTTTAACTGATCAAATGTACTTTGGAACACTCCAAGACAGATTCTGGGTAGATCGTATCGGCAGGATGTTCAAAGATGTTCGCTCTAACTTTGAAAGGCCTACTTCGCTGCCAATTTGTACACTTTCAGAACACTTTTTTAACCCTATTTGCTGAGAGTGTTCTATTGGGCGTGACCAATGGTCCGGAAATCTTCGCGCTCGCGATCTTACGTCCAACGCATCTCATCGTACGGATTATACTTATAAGGGTCTTTTTCGTGGTCTTTATACGCTATTAGTAACGGGAGGCACGGGTCAATCCTTCCTTCTTAATGCATGTATTACTTGAATTTCTGCTAAGGACGCCTCCCACATCAGCTGATAATAGACATTGAGGATTAGCAGTGGAGTAATAGGATATGATTTATTAAGGCTAACAAATTACGCTAGAATAAGCAATCTCCTTCCGCGTTCCGTACCCACAGGCTTCACCAGGCTACTGGTTAATTTCGATCTCCAGGTCCGACCACATCGCATCACTCTCCGACTCCATATCATTCGCACCCGCCGTTCGGTTTTCGATCATTTCCAGCGGATTGTCCGGCATGTCGCTGCCGTCTTCCGTCATCGACTCGAGGTAGGAACTGGAAGCGCCTGCATTCGATGCGCTACTGCCGGTACTGCTCTTGTTCTGGCCCACCGTCAGTAGGCCGGACATGGCGTAGCGGTTCGACGGTTCTAAACTGTAGTTCACAGCAGAAGAGAAAGACGCGTTCGTTAGTTATATTATCTCTCAAAATCACAAACAAACACAAACTCACTTGAGCGCAATGGAATAGTGGTCCAGCGCCGCGGAGTCGTTCTTCTCGGTTTTAAGCATTTCGCCGAGCATCACGTGCAGTTTGACACTTTGCGAGTGCATCGCGTGCTTCGTCAGTAGCTTCAACCGGGCGGTGTTATCGTTCTCCCGCTCGTAGATTTCCGCGAGCAGAAACACGGCGGGAAGAAAATTTTCGTTCATACTAAGCGCCTTCAGACAAAGGGCTTTTGCCTTCGGTTGGGTGGAATCATCCTTCATGTTGGTGCGTGCCACCAGCTGCAACGAGAGAAAAGACATTGTTATCATCTAGAAATTCCGCTATCTAAAGGGAAGAGCTATTCGAGATGGAATTTTGTTATTGCGGTTAATTTTTCCACTTAACATTGAAGTACATGTTGTTCAATGAACTGGAGAATTTAGTTCCATCTTCCATGGGGGCATGCAATTGTGGATGTATTCTGTAGGCAAATCGTTAATAACATCCTAAACAAACTTACCACTAGCGTACGCGCCATTTCGCCCAACATCTTGACCGCCTTCAGTGCCTGCAGCTGCGCCTCTCGGTAGCGACCTGTGATGAGATAGTTGTCCACGAGCGCCTTGTGAATTTCGTACCGGTACGGGGCAAGCTGCTGTCCGTACCGCAGATGGGCGATGCCCTGCTGGTACTTCTTCACCTGGAAGAGCACCTCCGCCTTCAGAACCAGCGCTTCGACGTTGTGCGAGTTCAGGAAGCACGCTTTCTGCACGAAGTAGACCGCCTTCTCGTACCTACAGGTGGCGTACAGATATTGGGCCATCACAAACCACATCTCGGACGTGTACTCGTTCATCAAGGCGGGCGTCGGCATGATGAGCTTTTCCAGTTCCGCGACTTTCTTGTTCTTCGACATCAGGATCGCGAGAATCTGCAGACCATTCTTGGCGTGCGGTTGCCTGGCGTGTGCCCGCTTCAGCGTGATGTACGCCTGCTCGTACTCGCCGTTGTAGTAGTAGCACTCGCCGATCAGCACCAGCAGCTGGTGGTAGTTCCGCAGGCAGGTGTTCGCTTCGATGCTGCGCAGCGTTTGGATCGCTTCCGTGTATTTGCGCGCCTGAATGTTGGCGTGCGCCTTTATCCAGCTGCTCATCCATTCGCTGCACTGCGGGGCGATGGTCGCGTCCACGATCAGTGAATTCACCTCGATACCCTTGACGCCGAGCGTCAGCAGGCCCTCGATCGCTTCGAACGCCAGCGGACATTCCTTCAGCACCTCTTTGTACGTCCCGATGGCGCTGCGCTCGTGGCCGTGGTTGTGGCACAGTTTGCTTAGTAGCATGTTCACCTTCGGTGTGCGCTGCTTGAGACCGAGCGACTGCAACAGCACAATCGCATCGCGATGGCATCGCATCTCGATCAGGCAGCGGGCAGTCTTGTACTTTAGCTCCACCTCGGACTGCAAATCCACCTGACCCGGTACCGGCCCCGGAACAGTGGTTTTGCAATTTGGTGACTTGCTTTTCGTCAGCAGCCGCTTCAGCTGCAGCGCCTGTCGGTAGACGGTTTCCGCTTCCCGGAAGCGCCGCTCGTGAAACAGCGATTCCGCATAGAAAACGAGCGTCCCGAAGTGTTCCTGTGGGCTGAGCGTTGCACGGTTCGATTCGTAGATCGAAAGGATCAGGTTTGCCTGCGGAAATCGGACGATACACGCATTGTAAGGGTTCAACAGCAAACGGTGCACGAGCAATGGCTACCTACCAGTGTTGCCGCGTTCGAATAGAGTTCGAAATCGAACAGAGTTTTTAGCTGCTCGAACAGCGTCTTCATCGTGCTGAGGAACGAGCGGGCGGAAACAACGTCACAAAATTGCCTGCTATTGTTTATCCAGCGCAATTAACAAACAACGATCAGCTTTGCTTTAGGTTCGGATTTGTTTACGATGGATTTTAAAAAAATTAAACAGCCATCATACTGACAGTTCTTGATACGCCCAATGAGCAAAATCTGACACATCGTTGGCGTGTTGCATTGGAGTATGTGTGTGTGCAATATTTGCGTGTTATTTTATTTACAAATAAAAGAAAAATAGCTATTTACTGAAGCATTTACACTTGTTTAAAAAGAGGCAACTTCTCTAGTTAATGTAGAAACCTAATGAAACAAGAAATACAGCAGGAAACTGTACTCAGGGTGCACTGCTGCACTGTTTACACGTTCCGACGAACAACACAATACAAATCTCAGTTTTAGTTGTACAACACACGTTGGTGTGTTTTGGATAATATTGTTTGCATGTTAATTTCAAATCTATCCGAGTTGTGCGCTTCATTTCGCAGGCTAGAAAGTTATTGTAACATTTTTTTTAAACAAAATCAGTGACGTTTCCGATTTCAACGCATCGTGGAGCACCCTGTCCGGAAAATCGCAATCGGCAAAAACAAAACCCTGCGTTGAATAACTTACGGCATGCCGGGCGAATACAAACCGTACGGAAAATGAAGAGTTTCATCAGCATTAGTTTGTTTAGTAATAGCTTCAGACGAGTGTCCTCGACAATAGTGCTCGGTGTGTGTAGAAACGCTTCCACCAGTTCCACCGGAAATGTCCCAATGGCAAGAGCACCTGGTCTCACCAGAACCAGAACCGCTCCGGCAACAAGATCCGGCCCGCTTACATCGCAGCTCATCGGGAACGGCAGCAGCAGCCCGTATTTCGTCAGTCGAGGTAGGCCATCAGCACCACCGGCACACATGCAGCAGAGTAGCCAAATTTCATCATCATCCATCATAAGCCTGCACGAGAGTATGCAGCTGAAGAAGCGACCGCGCCGGAAGCGCGACGACGAGAACGAAAAGATAGCGCGCGGCTACAAAACGGTGACGGCGTTTGCGACCGCGGACCAGTACGATCTGGACCGGTTGGTGCGGGCGCTGCGCGAGCAGAACCTGTACGAACCGAAACAGTTCCTGTCGAGCGACGACATCGACACGGAACCGGATGTGCTGCACGTGACGGCCAAGTACAAGGTGGGTGACGAGTGCCGCGATCTGTACTTTTTCCGCGAGGGCACGGTCGTGCTGTGGAACTGTACGGACCTCGAGAGCAGCAACATCCTGCGCTTCCTGCGTCCGTTCGAGCAGGACCCGTACGACGAGGGTACCGTGCTGGAGGAGAGCGAATCGATGCTGTACAACCACGATGGTGTGGCGCGTCTCAAGTACAACAGCTTCTACGTGTCGCAGACGGACGAGGCCGACCTGGAGAAGTACACGTTCGCGAACGCGATGTCGCTGTCGGTGAAGCTGGGCATATGGGAGGCGTCGCTCGAGCGCTACATCGACGCGATGGCGTACGTCACGGAGGATCTGAAGAAGGGCAACAAGATCAAAATTACGCGGCCGGAGATGTTGCGCCGCACCGGGGAACTGTTTGCGCTCCGGCACGTCATTAACCTGAGCTCGGATTTGCTCGACACGCCCGATTTCTACTGGGATCGGGAGCAGCTCGAAACACTGTACAATCAAACCTGCGCCTACTTCAGCATCACCCGGCGGACGCGCGTGATGAATGAGAAGCTTAACCACTGCGTCGAGCTGGCGGACCTGATCAGCTCGAACCTAAACGACGACCATCACGTACGGTTGGAGTGGATGATTATCATACTTATCATGGTGGAGGTTGGGTTCGAGGTGCTGCACTACATCGATAGGTTTTCGTAAAGTGCGCGCTGCTCTGTTTGATCGGTTGTCTTTGTTCTTGTGACTCATCATCACTCGCACGTTATCAGAGATAGGTGTTATGTGCCGATAGACTGAGGGTGTTCGGTTTTGTTTTATTATCTAACATTTGTTATCACTTGAATGGGCACCGCTTCCCGTGAGATTCGCATGCCAGTTTTCTATTGCTGTTATTACGATCGATAACAAGACGTCCAAACAGCTGGGCAACTAAGGGTAGATGTTTGGATCAAAGCACAGTACAGTTTATTTGGATTTAAAATCCTTTATATCGGAGTGATATTAACGACAAACTTGTGCATTTAGATAGAATACATAGACACATTCTTGCAGGATTTCGACAGAGCAGTATGACAAGCGTTGCTCAACGCGCCGAAGGACGTTGGACGCAAATGAGTGCTTAGAATAAAAAGAAACTAGTTCAACCACCAAGTACAGACTACATGCATCTGTTTTTTTTCGTATTGCGCGCCCGCATGTTACTCTGCGCACCTGTGCACCAATGTTGTGCTATGCTTCGTCTGCAATTGCGCTTTGCCACGAATAGAGAGCATACCTCGGCGTGTGTGTGTGCGCAATGCGTGTCTCGAGGAGGCCACCAGGTACACCCCCAACCTCTTTGCGAAAAGGCACGCTTCGCCAATCGCAGCACGAAGCGGCACGATCGGCGATGTCGAATGCCGATTAAACGCATGGTGAACGCGCGTCCGCCGAGCACGTTTTGTCGCGCCGGGCTGTGTGTGTGTGTGTGCTGCTGCTGATGGTGATCGCGCGTCGCGCGAATGACGGGGATTTTCTTCAAAACACGCCGCCACCA
>KZ069677.1:193314-209073 GCA_002091845.1 Anopheles cracens
AACGCTTGAATGGGCGAAGAATTTGCCAACGAGCTACAAACGCACCGGAACTAAACATACACACACGGGTAGTTGGTTGGTTGTTTTCCGATAAACAGTTTGCATTAATTTACTCATCATTCTTCGCTGAACGCGCGGGAAGTTTGGAAAAGCGAACCCGGAAGGGAACAAGTTGATGAAGCTATTCGGTACGAAATTAAATAAACATCAGCCGCGCTGGGAGATGCAGTTAACTAGAGCTAATTCAAAGCCCGGTGGATTTGAGATTTCCATTACACCGGCGTTCATTAGCCGCTTAAGACTGATGCTCGTGCTCGGTTCATTTCACTGTATCTAGCAACAGACATGAACCTTACGAAGGTATGGCGTTTATTTATATTTGATCAACTATAGGATGGGCCATTTTTTAATGTACATCTGTTATCTGTTGTACACTAACGAAATGATAGAAAAAACACCCGTTTGTGTAGGAGTAAAACATTGCTCATGATCGTTCCAACGAACCTATACTCTCATTAAAGCTCTTCCACCAAACTTCCGACGATGAAAACAACCTTTCCGACTCACAGCCACATCGCATCCCGCGCCGGAAGTCAAAGCAAATGAAACTAAATGAACGTATTTGAGAACGAGGTGGTCTACTAAAATAGCAACGGGGGAGTTGGGCTAAAAAGCTAGCAAAACCACATGAAAAAAAAAACGCGGAGTAAAAAAGTAAACTGGACCACACGGCTCCCGATTTTGGGGCAGCGGCGGCGGACTTAATCCAATTACCAACTTGTAATTATTTTACCCGATGAGGTGGCACAGACTCACGCAGCCCCGTCCCGCCGGCTTGCCGAATGTGTGGCGAGGCGTGTAAAACGCGTCTCGCGCGAAGCGAGAAGAAAGAACCGCTCCATCTTCCGGAAACGCGAACCCGAGCGCCAGCGCCGTGTAGTCGGACGGAAAATTCTTGCCTCCCCGGAGAGGAAATATTTTTAAGTTCCTCGCCAACGGCAGGAGGGAGCTCGCCACGGAGCGAATAAATGAGTCGCGCGCTAGGAGGAACCGACGAAAGTTCATTGTTCCCATTTTGGTTTATTAACTACTCTGCTCAACTTCATCTAGATCTTGCGTTCCGTACGACGGTTGGCATGGACACGGGAAAGAGAGTTTTTCGCTTTGTGCGTTCTGCTACAGCATCTTTCGGTCTATCATAAAGTGAGCAAATGCCAATATGTCAGATATAGTCTGCTGACGTTTTGTAGCATTAATTAGAATCGATCCTTTGGGTGAAGCTGATCGGCTGTTTATTTGGAACATCTTCTCAAAACGTAGAAAGAAATGGAACCAGAACTTTGCAATGATTTTTTAAAAAGAAAGTTAATTCAGAAACCCCTAAAGTATGCTTAGTTTCATTATTCTTCAATAGATGGCGCCACTTTAGTATAGATTTCGACTTGCTGTTCTTGGAATATTATTGACTGCTTCAAAAATGACGTACCAATTGTATTACATAAAAATGGGATAAATATAAATAGGCCAATATGTTAAAAAAACTAAAACATTTTTTCGTTTAGAGATGTAAACTTAAATCAAACTTCTTTGCTGTTGATGCTTTGAATAGAGTGCTTCAGGAACAAATGCTTATCCACAATTACACAGAATGGATGCAGGTTAACCTTCAGATAATGTTATCCACATTGATACACAAATTTACATACAAAGCATGGAAGATGGGTTGCAATTGTGCCGAATTATGTGATTATCGCACAAGCAAAAGGGATTACCCAGGGACGGGAGCGTGACTGAGTGTTCGGCATCCGTTGATCTCTTGAGGATTCGAACCAAACAGTCTGCCGCAATCGCCTTCTTAACCTACCCGCCTAATTGAGGCTTTGACCCGGCGCTCTTACCTGGTACGGTTGGTTTTCGGCACCCTGCTGCGAGGGGGTGAGCGGTCGCCGCGGTTGCGACTGCTGCTGCGGGATGGCCAAATTAGCCGGATAGACGCCCCACGGCGCGGGTGCATAGTACTGCGGTACGCCGGCCGCGATCAGGGCGCCCATGTACTGGGACGGATCCTGGCCCGGGTTGATGACGTACGGTGGCGCCTGCTGGGCGGCGTAGGCGGCATTGTGCTGCAGGAACTGCTGCTGCTGCTGGGCGGCCGAGAGCGAGAGCGCCGACTGGGGCAGCGGCTGCCCGTTCGGGGCACCCGGTACGGCCGAGTTGGCCGCGGTAAGGCCAGGATTCGAGCGGAAAAGTTGCTGCAAAGAGAAGGCAAAGAAAAGGCGATTATTAGTTACACACATATTGAACGTTCAATTGCCGCTGACGAAGTGGAAGTTAAACCAGCCATCGGGTTCGCTAAAATAAATAGTGAAGTTCTCTTCCTGTTTAAAAGCGATCGAAACTGCTCGTATTTCGTAGTTGTAATTTTTGTGATTTTTGTTCCGTCAGAAAATGGTTTTCATCTGCGCCGAAAGGCGAAGCGGTACAAAAACTGTACGCGATAAACCAACACTTGTTCTCTGCGCTCTCCATTGTTTTCTCATCCATTCGCATTCGGCAAAACCACCCAAAGTACACTGACTACAATAACAAACCCTTCCGAAACAGGATCGGCCGCGGTGGCCCCGGTGGCCAATGGTATCCACCAAACCCCACCAAGCGCTTAAAGACCCCGAAAGACCGAACGAGATACTGGCTGGCGGAGAAGTTTGTGTTTCCATTAGCAATATTTGTATAAAAAAAAAGAACAGCGAGAACCGAAAAAATATCAGATAAAGAAGATAGTGGGAAGGTTGAAAGGGAGAGAGGGGAAAACCACACCCGCTGAACCCTTCGGCGGGGACGGACGAACCTTGCGGGCAAAGTCCTAACCACACTCCTCTTAGTGGGCTCTCGGCTCGAAAGGAACGGGTTGGCAAAAAGAAGGCAGAACAACGTGACAGGCAAACTATCCTACACACACACACCAACCCACAAACAAAATGAAGCCCATCCTGTCCTCCCCCTAGAGCCTCGAACCACCATCTCCATCAGCGAGGAGGATGGTTTTTCCCATTTGTTTGAGTGGGTTAGAAAAATTTATGAACGTTGCACCAACACCACTACCCAGTTTCCTTCAAAACATTGCGCCAAACCATTCGAGCGCGCGCTCCCATTTTGTTCGCTTTTTCTTCTTCTTCTTTTCGCACAAAAGAGGGCAACGGTCAGCTAGAGCGAAAGTGGACTTCATGAGCAGGAGCAGCAACTGGCTAATTTGTGCAAGAAAACTACTTCATTTTTCACTCCAAACTGCGGAAAGATGAGAATGTCTTTTTCTCAATGGCAGTTCGGTGTAAAATCTTCCTTGGATAAAGGATGCCCGTAGGAGGTAAACAAAATCCACTAACTGTCACCGCCGGGAGGAGCTGACACAGCCGCTGTTTTGTTGTGTATTGCTTGACATGGCAAAACAAGCCTCACAATGCGATGTTGTCTCGTGTTTGGGAAGCCATTTTTCTACCGCAAACTCAACGTCAACAGCACGGTCGCGGGGATACATACAGGAAAGTCCATTCGGAGCGATTGGTTCTGGTGGGTGCGCGCGAAAAAGGATCTGCCGCGAGGAGGAACGAGCCCTAATGAAAACTTCCCTTTTGCTCTACTCCGCTAACGAACCGGTCAAATAGATGTGATGTAAGCGACAGAATCATCAGTGAGCAGCGGCACACGCTATGTTTACCCTATCGAAGAGCAACATCGCTGAAAGCATTCGTGATGATCTACTGCCACGGAGTGGGCAAATACGGTGCGAGTTTCCCCGTTCAGTACAGCCGGCGCGCGCGACCACTTCAACCCGGCTAATCTATCCATCATCGAAAGTCAACACTGTGCAACTGCAGCCCCCGTCCCGCACAGAGTTTGTGTTTGCGCCAGAGGACACATAATTTGTAATCAAACCGGGACGACGTGACAGCAGTGAGTACCGTACGGAAAGAGTCGAATGATTTTGTTTCCTTTTCGCTGTGGCCAACATTCGGGGAAAGTCAAACAAATTAAACCACCCGCCAAACATCGTGACCGACACAAACGTTGGAAACGTTCGCAATTAAGGGTAAGTACACAGTGCGCGTTTGACCTTCTCCTCCACAGCCAGCGATCCTGGCTGTATGTGTATGTGGGTGCACACCACATCCGTTTCCGGGGGCGATATGTGGCGCTTGCGAAGGATCGTTTCCGGTCGATCGCATCTGATATCCGATTTGCTTCACCACTCTGTACTCCCTCTGGCTCGCACACCGACGGAGAGTCCGGCACATTTCGAGGGTCGGTGAATCCGGGGATGGGGATAAATTCATTTACCCGAAAAAAATCTCCCGTTTGCATGTGCGCATGGACGCGATTTAATTGGGGCACGGATTTTAACCAGCATCCTCTCTTCGGGACTTGCAACACTATTGCTGGCCGAGAGCATTGCTGACCAACCAACGGCAACGGTTGCAACGCGAAATGATCCATGACCACCAACAAGTGATTTAGTAGTGGCCGACCCGCTCAAACCCCACCCCGTACGGTGGTAATGTGTTTCACGCAGAAATGTAATCATTGTGGCGGAAGTGCAATCATACCCCCTCAGCTCCACGCATACTATAGTAAGCAAACACATACCCACAAACACCTCCTGCGGGTTGGGTTACGTGGAAAGTTCCTCTCTTCGGGACTTGCAACACTATTGCTGGCCGAGAGCATTGCAGACCAACCAACGGCAACGGTTGCAACGCGAAATGATCCATGACCACCAACAAGTGATTTAGTAGTGGCCGACCCGCTCAAACCCCACCCCGTACGGTGGTAATGTGTTTCACGCAGAAATGTAATCATTGTGGCGGAAGTGCAATCATACCCCCTCAGCTCCACGCATACTATAGTAAGCAAACACATACCCACAAACACCTCCTGCGGGTTGGGTTACGTGGAAAGCATACATTAGATTTGGCACGGTGTGGCGGTCGTGAGGATCACGTGAAATTCTCACGGAAAAATCGGCACAAATTAACACATACACACACCGATACGCAATCCGAATTGCATGCCGAACCCATAGCACATAATTGTAGGCGCTTGGCCGCCATCTCAGCCACCCACTCCTCTCTTTCTCTCTCTCTCTCGCTCTGCATTTGCTACCGGTATATATGTGTGTGCCGTTTGCATTCGTTACCGAATCGATCAATTAATTTCACTTAATTATGGCTTTATTAGTGAACACAGTAACCGCCGGGGTTTGTTTGTCCGGATAAGCACCAGCACCACACACACACAGTAAACACATCAGCATCGCTTTTTTCTATTTGTGCGTGCTGTGCGTACATACACATATCGTGCAGTGACGTGGGAAAGAAATGAGGACAACAAAAAGTTGGATTAAACACATTCATTAGTGATGTTTCGTTCGTACGATAGATATACTATTAATGTTGATGAAATATACGCACAATACTCATCAAATATCGCTCCGATTGTACGTGTTTTGACGTGAATGTCGATGCTTCTGATAAAAAACACGATTTCGTTTTTGAAAATTTTGAAGAAGTTTGAAAAATATACGATGTTGAGCATTAAAGTGAGCAGTTTTCAGTTTTCATCAATCTCCAGCAGTGAGCAATGGGTAAAAACTTCCAATAGAGTTTTGTAGCCACATGCGGGTGATTGTAGTTCTATCCACAGCAACAGAATGTATATGTCAAAGTTCAACGGCAGTGAATAAATCGTCGAACGGCCAATAAAGAAACATGCTATTGAGTTCGGCTTTGTTTTAGGTTGTCAAAAACACTTTTCATTTTAACGAGAGCAATTACTTCGCTACAAAGAGTAGCAATGGTGCATGTGTTCCAGGCAAGGCATTCATTTCTTGATTGCTTGACACATCGGAAAACCCGTATTCTGATGTAAATTAGTAAAACGAAATAGATGACGTTTGCACAACAGTACATTAAATACCATATAATTAAAGGCTCTGTTCGTTTAATCAACTCTGCTCTGCCTCAGTAATGTTGCCATGGCTTTGAACGACAGCAAGATAGATGGGAGCACAACAGGGAGAGATGCGTGGCGAGGAAATATGCTCGTGCTGTGGGATTGATAAGATTGTGCACACACGACACGCTATCCATCGCCTCCGGACGAACAATTGACACATAGCAAGGCATATAATATGGCGTGAAGTGTAAATGGATTTTTCGGAGCATTCGGAGCGAGAAGCGGAAGATCACGCAGGGGAAGATGGCGGAAATGGTAGCCGCTGTTAATTCCAGCTCCATGCACTTCCGGATCAGATATGCTGCAGCACGAGCAAATATCAAACAGTGAGACACGAGGAAGAAGAATATGTCTCTGGATTCTACTTCGGCAAGAGTCACTTGGGGTCGGAAATCAAATCAACGGTTGGTGTGGCTACACACCCCTATTGCACAATCCGACTGCTGTTCGCTCCTGCTGTGGGTGAGCATCGACAATAAAATCAACGGCACACCCGCACGCGCCCTTAACGTCTTCACGAGCAGGAGGAGCTGCTCGGCTGTGGTTTGTTGCCGGATTGATGTCACAAAACACTGCCCCAGTAGTAAAGAACCCAGATTGGCTTAACCGACAATGTGGTGACAATGAATGCGCTTCCCAGGATATGTGCGTGATGTGACTTGGGAGCCAACTTGCCTTCCGTTACGCAAAGATGTGCTCCATTTAAGTTCGTCTTTGAGGTTATCTTTCAAGGCAAAAGGAAGTGTCTCGGTGCTGCGCTGGCTTGTCAGCAGAATCGCTATCGGCATTGCTGTCTCGGTATTCAAGTTTCGGTGCCCTACGATACCACAAAGGCTTGCCAGCCAACTGCAGCGACTGCATTCCGATACTAAATTTCGTACGACGAATTGCTTTCAAGCATGTAGGCGAAAGTTATGTAGATGTACGCAACAGAAATTTTTGCGCACGCTTCATATATTAAATGCGCAATAAAATATATGACGAACGATAGGACGGTCTTTTCCAAAAGAAAGGTGAACGTTAAAACGAGCTGAAAATGGACATTCCAAATTTAACATCCCGAGAGGCGAAAGGTGTCAGATATTGAAGATTCTCTTTTCCCGGAGGCGCACTTAGCAAAATGTCTTCATAATGCAATTGGATCCTCCCTTCATATGCGATTGCTCGTCTCTATTACCATCGTCTCTGTATGTGATGGCTTTACCTCGTATGGTAGAAGTGAAAGGAATACTTGTTGCTGCTGCAGATGTCATCACGATGATGTCATCATGATGCATCTGAAATCGATTTTAATGGACACTATTTGGCTGCATCCTTTTCATACCTCGATGAAGGACAGGAAAGGTATTGCCAACCGTTATCAGATTGTAAATGATGTCAAAACCCATTGCAGGACATGTGCAACAAAAAGTTTCCAAAAAAATTAACAAAACAGGAAAAAGAACTGTAAAAGATTAACTACAACATAATATCGGTATCATTCCTGCGAGCAGACACGCTGTGTGCCAGAATATGTCATTTGGATTTATTAGGAAAGCTGTATATTCCACACTTATTAGGGGAATAGATGGTTACTGTTGCAGTGGAAGCAATTCACACATCCCACATTACACACTCGCTCTCAAGCCTGGATTAAGCACAAAACCAACGGAGGGCAATAGATTGCAATGCTAGAAACTGATAAATGATTGCCCTTATCATACGCTTCTACTGCACACTTCCCGGAAGCAATCAAACGCTCATTCGACTTACTCACGCGGCACTAGACGCACAAAATGCATCCAAACAAATGCACGCACTGGCGTGCTCTGCACCACATTCAGCAGTAAATATCAATTCCATTACGGTCAAAGAGATTTGCAATGATTCCACGACTTTTCCCAACCTCAATGTGTGCAGAGGCGCACGAAACGAGCCATAAGCTCCATTTAAAATCCCGAGTATTATGCTCACTGTTTGAAGTGGGCAGCAGCAGCAGCAGCAGATAGGCACGACGGCAGGCACCAGAGTCCGAAGAAATTGAGACCAAATTCGACGCGTGTGTTTGCCTGCCTCATGATAATAATGCCGCTATTATCGTGATGCCACCACCAGCAGAGGAGCAGAGCTCGGGTAAACCTCACATCGTACGCTTTTTTAATGTGCGGTTCTCCGGAAGGGTTATGGTCCGTGACGATCCACTAAACGGCTACTACTACTCGGTTCGACTCTCGGAACGATCCGCCGCCGGGGTGTGTGGTTGCGTGGAGATAACATTTTCAACTGGTCCCGAACACGCTAACGAGGCGAACGGGAAGTGGTGTGGGTACCGGGCCGATCCGGAAGTGGTTTGAAACGGAAGATTCCGAACGTTTCTAAGTGGTAACCGTGCGCGATAAGATAGATCCCGGAAAGCTCGAAAGTGGGGATCAATAAAAACGTCCGACACGTATTTTAGTTCAAAATTTTCAAAAAGCTGAGCCACATTACAGTCGCTTTTAGTTAAATGTGAAATATCCTTTTTGGCCGTCGATTTGTTTTGAAGGAATTTTAAGTAGCGATTAGCACGAACATTTGAAAGAACTTTGAAACTTTGAAAGAACATAAACTTTCAATATGGCAAAGTAGTACATTTCTTGGAAATAAGCTATAAAGCACATCACTTTTCCGCATGAAATGTAGCTAAACCATCGTGCAGTGGTCCACCACTTTACTTTTTGCATCTATTGGAGTTGATTTCCGTACCGCATTCAATCTGAAATTCTTCAAATTTTCGCAGCACAAAATGGCTACAATTTGCACGATTCTTGTTTTCCTAGAACGCGGCAGAAAAAAGCCCCATTCCATCATACGCAGCGTTTTAGCGAACCGGACATGACTATTTCCGCGGATACTCGTGCCTCCGCGAGATTGCTGTTCCGCAATCAATGTGGATTCCTCGAACGCATCTGGATGGGTTTTCTCTCGTTTGTGCACAACCGAACGATAGAAAACGGCTAGCACAGCATCTCCCGGCTGTTTGCCGTAAGCGAAAGGGATGGTGGAAGACTGAATTCTTCGTACTCTCATAACTTAATTTAAGACCAATTACTCATCATTGACCGGAATTCCTCGGCTCTAAGCGTTGCCTTCAAATGTTTTCTACCGAGGAACGGCGCGGCACGAGTTTTAAAACTTGTTTGCCCATCTGCACTATGCCCCCGACCCGAAACATCGAAAATCCCAACCAGAAAACCCAAATTGAATCTTGTTACGTGCGGACGACAGTGTGTTTTGGAACGCGATCTGCAAAAACCAGACAGATCTGCTCCATCATCGAAATCATCGCACCTGACCTGAAGGAGGGAAGAAGTCGAGAGCTAGACACCGGCTCATAAATCGGTCCTCCGGACGGTGCCGGTACGCACGATAATGGTATGTGAGGAGGCATAAATTTCGCGAATCGATGCTTTTAGGCACCGTGCTCTCGTTTCGGTGTTTGTTCTGCTCTAGAGGTTTAGAGGTCTATGGACGGATGGATGGATGGATGGAAAATAAAGAAAACAGTCTAAATCAAATCGATAGAAAAACAACACAAAAAATTAGTTAGTATCCAACATTATTATTATTAGTATCCAACAAGTTCATCTGTTTTGTCACAACACGGTAGCACACGGTTGAAGAAATTATACCACTCCAGTCTAGCGCACAAGTCCCCAGACACTTCGTGACCAAGAGCTAATAAATAATTCAATCGCTCATCAAAAAGGTACTGAATTTCCAATGCGGTGCGGCGTCCTATAAAAATGCGTTTCGATTACTGTTATGTCCCGGATTCGTCCTTACCGCTTGAAAGGCGTCACCGCATGACTCTCGCCTCCACCGTTGCTTGTGTACTAATAATTTTGAGGTTATTTTTAGTACAACCTTCAAGAGGCACTTTCGATCGGGTTGAAGGTTATTGTTTTGAAGAAATTGAACTTTCGGTTAGATATACATACATCCAACACCTGATTGGATGTTTTCCTTAGCAAGCAATACACCGAATGTTCAGAAAATGTATTGCTCAAATGCTACTTTTGCACATGTGTTCACGTGCACAATTAAGGGAGGAAATATAACGTGGGAGTAGAAAATGCTTCACAAAAATTCTAACCAACAAAAAGAGCTTTTTTCTTTTCATTCCAACCACTACACCGACATTCTGCGGCTCAAAAACAGATACTCGGAGTCCTAACCGAGATTGAAGCTTGACGCAAAAATAAAACAGAAAAAAACAATAAAATTTTCAGATCATCCAGATAAGCAATCGGATTGCAGGAAAAGCCGAGAGCAGAAGGCTGGGACGTTGTGAGTAAGGGGCATTCCACCAGAGAAGAGAAAGGAAATAATGTTCCAAATAGCTGCTTCACTGCAAAACGATGAGCCAGCCAACAAGGATAAGGGCGCCACGTGCGTGGATGATGGATGGTGCAAGCAGGAGCTGACACATCCTGCTGCTGCTGCTACTTGAATAAGACTAATTTGGGAGCTTCACTTCAGCACACCCACACACCACTGTTTTCAGTCATATTTTGCTAGTAACACATTCTTTTACTATTGCTCTAAAGTGAGAAAACATGATTTATAGGAAGCCTATAAACAAAAAAAACTTATTAGCACAAGAGCCTTTTCTAGTACTGAAGATAGAATTAGCAGCTATTATTCATCACACCGTGCACCACCTTAGCTACTATTTTTTCCTAAATATTCCAATGAATCTCCAGTGTAAGACGCAATATAAGTGTAATCGACGGTGGCTAAATAAGAAAATTTTTAATCTCGATTGTACGGATGTGATAGGGGAGCGCTGGGACGGGTCTTGGGGCATGTTCAACATTGCATGGAATTCCCATAGCAACCCACTACGAAAAGATGACTGAAATCCGGGGAAAAAAGCACAACAAAACATTTCCCCATCGTTGAAGGATGTATGTGTGTGTGTGTAAATGTGGGTGAGGGGTAATCCTCCTGGTGGTGGTAGCTGGCAGCAGCAGCAGTGGGACTAAATATGCACATATTAAATTGCAGAATAATCCCAGCCCGATCTTAATGATCCTCCAATGCAAAGCAGCAGCACCAGCACCAGCGAGAAGGAAATGTTTAATACCCTGCCCTGGTTGAGATGTTTTTTTTTTTGGTTTGCTTCCACTTTTCCCTAGAGAGGATTTTCGGGGGATGTGTGTCCCTGCGCGTCCTTGGAGCGTCTCGTTACTACGTGTTTTTTCTCGCCTCTGTTTTTTATTATTATTTTCTATTATAATCCGCAGCTGCCGCTGTTTGGGCCGCCGATTATTTGAAGAGCGAACATCGATTAGGACATTCAAATCGAGCACAACCGATCAGGTTCTTGCGGGTTGGGCTACTGGTGGAAGGAAAGGCCGAAAAAAAAGGTAAAAGCCGGAGGTTACACAACTTGCGCCCCGAAGGGAATTGAATGTATCTAACGTCCAACGAATTGAATTATGCTTGGAGCGCAGCCCCACGAAGGGGCAAGCGTTCATTAATGCAGTGTTTCACGCACGTCTGGAACGACCAACCGACCAACCGACCGACCGAGCCAGCTGGAGCACAAGAAAGCGCTGAGTGCTAAATCGAATTTGAATGATTTTGCCGAACCGATATTGATCGTTGGCGCCGGGGAGCTAAAAGGTGCGGAGAGCAAAAATGGAAATTCAGTCGACTCCGAAGTCGCGCTCCACCATGTCCCGGGGTCCTTTTCTTCGATCGCAATCTGATCCCACTCTTCCCACCCGTGGGCCGTGCGCGGGAAGTGTTTCGAACATTTTTAGATCCCCATTAAGAGGCCCCATTTGGGCAGGAGGGCCGAAAATCAATGGCCTGGAAGCGAGAACTTAATGAGAAAGGGATTTATTAACGTCGGAAGGATGGCGACGCGTGCGGGATCGTAACGCCTGGGCCTGGGACCCACCACTCGCCGACCACGCTTCCCGCTACTGGGTCATTAAATTCGAAGCAGCAGGATCGGTCCGGTTTGAAACCCGGGTTGCCAACACCTGGAGTGGCTCGTAAATCGAGGTGAAACATCAATAAAACATTTTCTGCCCGTACTCACGTCGGATCGTATCTTGGAGTTCTTGGAGCGCTGTGTTGCGTAGCGTTGAGGAGGAAAAGGACCGATTTATGGGTGCATTTTGGGGGTTTAGAGAAAAATCGGTGAGCTTCGAACATCTCACCAGAGCCCAATCTCTTCCCGCACATATTGGGAGGCCAGGTTGGGCGCATGACTCGGACAAATAAATTCCATTCTTTTCACCTACAGCAGGCGGCACAGAAAGGTTTACTACGTCCAATACTAAGACGGTCTACTAATGTGGAGCATATCAGCATTTTCGGTGTACGGGAAAACTATTTGTGCCACACGATTTGTGTTGGTTGTGTTGTTCCTGCTTTATCAAAAGCGACCATCGAAATCGCTGCTAGCCGGTTTGGAAAACGGTGGACCGACGGACCACGCGGCGTGTATGTGGCGTGTGTATGAATAATGAAAATAGTGTTTTATATTCGTCCGAAACGCACATTCATTTTGGCGGAGGACGGGAAGTTTCGAAGGGGAAGGTGGGTGTGATTGAAGGGCATTAGGAAGATTGATGATAAGCAATTCTTGGCGCGGGTGGGGGCGCATTGTTTTGTGAGATTGCTACATTCGGCTGCTATAACGTGTAAGCAAAGGGCACGTGGTTAAAACGTGTGTGCTGAGTAAAACTATTAAGTTTTCTTCTACACCCGATAGCTAGGTCATTTTTGGTGGCGGAGTTTCTCATTTCGGCAGGAAAAGGCAGGAAGCATCGAGTCAACATCCACGATTCCAACGAACCCCGGAAGGAAAGGCTAAATGTGGATAATATTTCACCACGTAAAAGAGGATTTCCAGCTCACCAAAGCGATAAAGGGGTCGCGCCGTGAGTTCATTAATCGAATAAAAATAGGTAACCAAATACAGAGCCGCCTAGTGCTGCTAGCACATGCTCTGGGGCGTGTGATGACGCCTTACCCACACTTTTGCACTGGTTTTAAATTACTCGTTCTTTAGTGTCGTTAAGGAGTTGCGTCGTTTTTCCTTCTTTTAAATTATATCGCCAAGAAATGAGTAGGAAGAAAAATGTTGTTTTCCTCCAACGACGTCATAATCTGGTTACGAGAAAGAAAAAACAACAACCCACCAGCTGTAAGCACACAGCGCTAGAAGGTAGACTAAATAGTTAGGTGACACTTTAACTGCCATGGAAAGAATTTTAATTATGCTCAAATGACCACCTCATGTGCGCCCTCTCTCATCGGACGACATTCGCAGTCTGTTGCGATTCTCACTATGAAGAAGCGTCGTACACTCACTCACGCAGAATTTCGCCATTACTCATGCGACCCCCCGGCCTAGAAGCCCGTCCAGCAGCCAGAACCGCCATTAGAAGACGTGCAATGGGAATATTTTGTGCTATAAGCGATACGGAGCGTGGAGGACAGGAAAATATAAATTCCAATCAAGCTTCCTTCGCCTAAGAACGATGCCTCCTAGGCGAGGAGACGGCGCTGCACATTCTACGATGAGACAGAGAGAACACTGCCTGGGGCAGAGGATCGGCATGAACAAACCACCACCACCAAGCAACGCGGCGGGGTGGTGTGTAACGACCAACGCCGATGGTCTGGTTTACATTCATTGAGATTCACCTTTGCGCCGGTAACTTAAATAGAATTACAACTAGACAAAAAAAGGTGCAATTTTATGCCGGTGACGCAGAGGTTTGCTCGTTAATTTCATTTTCCTCTCGCCCTAGGGGGCACTGGCACTGGCTTGCAGGACACGACTTTGACGTGACTGTTCCCCGGGTTGCCAACACCTGGAGTGGCTCGTAAATCGAGGTGAAACATCAATAAAACATTTTCTGCCCGTACTCACGTCGGATCGTATCTTGGAGTTCTTGGAGCGCTGTGTTGCGTAGCGTTGAGGAGGAAAAGGACCGATTTATGGGTGCATTTTGGGGGTTTAGAGAAAAATCGGTGAGCTTCGAACATCTCACCAGAGCCCAATCTCTTCCCGCACATATTGGGAGGCCAGGTTGGGCGCATGACTCGGACAAATAAATTCCATTCTTTTCACCTACAGCAGGCGGCACAGAAAGGTTTACTACGTCCAATACTAAGACGGTCTACTAATGTGGAGCATATCAGCATTTTCGGTGTACGGGAAAACTATTTGTGCCACACGATTTGTGTTGGTTGTGTTGTTCCTGCTTTATCAAAAGCGACCATCGAAATCGCTGCTAGCCGGTTTGGAAAACGGTGGACCGACGGACCACGCGGCGTGTATGTGGCGTGTGTATGAATAATGAAAATAGTGTTTTATATTCGTCCGAAACGCACATTCATTTTGGCGGAGGACGGGAGGTTTCGAAGGGGAAGGTGGGTGTGATTGAAGGGCATTAGGAAGATTGATGATAAGCAATTCTTGGCGCGGGTGGGGGCGCATTGTTTTGTGAGATTGCTACATTCGGCTGCTATAACGTGTAAGCAAAGGGCACGTGGTTAAAACGTGTGTGCTGAGTAAAACTATTAAGTTTTCTTCTACACCCGATAGCTAGGTCGTTTTTGGTGGCGGAGTTTCTCATTTCGGCAGGAAAAGGCAGGAAGCATCGAGTCAACATCCAACGAACCCCGGAAGGAAAGGCTAAATGTGGATAATATTTCACCACGTAAAAGAGGATTTCCAGCTCACCAAAGCGATAAAGGGGTCGCGCCGTGAGATCATTAATCGAATAAAAATAGGTAACCAAATACAGAGTCGCCTAGTGCTGCTAGCACATGCTCTGGGGCGTGTGATGACGCCTTACCCACACTTTTGCACTGGTTTTAAATTACTCGTTCTTTAGTGTCGTTAAGGAGTTGCGTCGTTTTTCCTTCTGTCGTTTTTTCTTCTTTTAAATTATATCGCCAAGAAATGAGTAGGAAGAAAAATGTTGTTTTCCTCCAACGACGTCATAATCTGGTTACGAGAAAGAAAAAACAACAACCCACCAGCTGCAACAAGCACACAGCGCTAGAAGGTAGACTAAATAGTTAGGTGACACTTTAACTGCCATGGAAAGAATTTTAATTATGCTCAAATGACCACCTCATGTGCGCCCTCTCTCATCGGACGACATTCGCAGTCTGTTGCGATTCTCACTATGAAGAAGCGTTGTACACTCACTCACGCAGAATTTCGCCATTACTCATGCGACCCCCCGGCCTAGAAGCCCGTCCAGCAGCCAGAACCGCCATTAGAAGACGTGCAATGGGAATATTTTGTGCTATAAGCGATACGGAGCGTGGAGGACAGGAAAATATAAATTCCAATCATGCTTCCTTCGCCTAAGAACGATGCCTCCTAGGCGAGGAGACGGCACTGCACATTCTACGATGAGACAGAGAGAACACTGCCTGGGGCAGAGGATCGGCATGAACAAACCACCACCACCAAGCAACGCGGCGGGGTGGTGTGTAACGACCAACGCCGATGGTCTGGTTTACATTCATTGAGATTCACCTTTGCGCCGGTAACTTAAATAGAATTACAACTAGACAAAAAAAGGTGCAATTTTATGCCGGTGACGCAGAGGTTTGCTCGTTAATTTCATTTTCCTCTCGCCCTAGGGGGCACTGGCACTGGCTTGCAGGACACGACTTTGACGTGACTGTTCTCTAGCCACTTCCTTCCATTGCCAACCACCTGTGGAGTGAGGGAAGATGAAG
>KZ069677.1:210412-222927 GCA_002091845.1 Anopheles cracens
AACCACAATTTCAATTAAGGTCAATAAATATGTACTGCAGCACATATACTCGTGAACGATCGTAGTCCGTAGGGACGTAAAATCGATGGCTACGCCGCTTCTTTGACGTTTAATATGAGACGTCTCGGGTCTGGAAGTTGGAGTCGAGTGTCCTATCGCTACGCGAGACGACAGGGCGGGTTAATGGCAATAAAGTGGACGGTTGATCGAAAACGGAGAAAATCGTCTCGGCGTTCGCCACACGTCCCAGAGGATGCCAAATGGTTCGATAAATATTTATAAACGAAGTCACACGTGAGATAAAATCGATGACGTAAAAAGTAATGTAAACAAGGCGATAAAGTTGGACGAGTGTGGCTTGCCGATGTTCGGTATATTAATGTACCATCAGAGGGATCCCTTCAACTATCATGAACAATTCACAATCATTGAGACCTCTGCATAGTCGTCCATACGTAATTTGAGATTTTCGTTAAACGTATTTTTCAACAAGATTAAATCTCTAATTCTTTCATTACAAATGACGACGTATTTCTACGGATAATTTCTGTTTGCTGCAACAGCGAAGTTTCCACAATTTTAGGCTATGCCAAAATAGCTGTCCACACGAAATGTTGGAATGTAAAGCGTTTTCCAATATCTTCGCGATTTGTGAAACAGTGTACATCTTCGATACTTTTATTGCGAAAGACGGCATATTTCAGAAAAGATAATTTCATCTCGCAGCGACGAGGCAGCGCCCCGAGGGCGGGAAAAATATTTCCATCCATCACGCGAAGGATAATCAAAATAAATGCGTCACTTGTTCAGTTCCTACGAACGGGGCGTTTCTAATGAAGATGGATACAGTTTGATCCGTTCCAGGAAGTGGAGTACTTTGTATTTCGTTTCAAAATTACGCACAGTGATTAAAGAATGTGATGCAATATCTGTCACGCTGCTTTAGAGGGAAAGAATTCGATTGCTCTGAAGAAATGAAATATTTGAAGATGGCCTAATGCGCGTGGTATGTCACGAAATTATGAGCATTTGAAATACTCCCACTGTTTTACGTAAGAAATAGACCCACAATTGTTGGTAGACGTTTTATTATGAGGAATGTTCAAGAATATTTTTAAGGACAGTGTTGTAAACGAAAGGAAAAGGGGTTGATTAACTTTTGTAAAACAGTTTTTTTATTTATTACTATCCTTCTGCCGTTTTGCTTGCCTAGCGTAACACACACATACAAAACCCACATAGTTTCCCCTAACGTCAACACTGTCACTTATGACAACCAAGGTTTCTAGAAGCTAGCTATAACAGACAGTATCAACATCTCCAGGGTATCTTTGTACAGTTTTGCAAAGAGTAAGTCACAGGATGCTTGTGTTGTCACTAATGAACTTGTTTGAAGTCTTCGAATACAGAGAAGCTGATATTCGAGCAAAAAAAACCTCTTCCGAAAAAACACATGCCACACGCTATGATATGATGATACGAACACGTGATGGGCAAGCGTATGTTAAGACTAATGCTCTGAAGAGACTAACTGATGGACAGCAGCAAGTGTTAATTGCAAGCGAAGCACGAAGGAACGAGCCGGTACCTAAAACGCGATGAATGGCACACGCTAAGGAGTTGATTGTCGCTGCGGGGGATGGAAGTTGAGTAAATATTCACGCAGAAAGCAAACGCGCGACTTCCAACGAATGTATTCCCATTTCAATGGTTTCTCTGCGGGAGATTCTACGTTGGAGAGCCTTCATGAGAGGTTTGCTAGTCTCATACTCTTTATTCTACCAATATCAGGTGTGAAACACTTACAGTGTTTTCAAAATAAACGATACAATCCTTTGAACAGATAGACAGTCTTTGTACGGTAGTATTGGTGTATCGAGAAGGGCTCCAACTCATTCTCTTTGCAGTAAAATAAAAAAATCTCAGCTAATTCGGTCGCTAAGCTCTTAAAGCTATTATGTTTCCTCTGACGTGTGATCTATTCCGCGAAACGCCCACAACAACAACAGCCAACCTTCCATCACTCCGGAATTAAACGCGATGCTGTTTGCTAATTAATTTTCCGAAATACGTTCCAGAGCGGAGCCCATGGGCTAGCAGCATGGGGAGTGGCTGTGGTGGAGACTGGTGAGCTGCTGACAGTACACATTACTCTACAGAGACGATGACCTTCCTCTCCACGTTCATCGCAAAGCACTCCCACACGGAACTACACTGGAAGCATTTAGAGCAGCCAGAAGCCCCTCTTCAGAGCATTAGTCTTAACATACGCTTGCCTATCACGTGTTCATATCATCATATCATAGCGTGTGGCATGTGTTTTTTTCGGAAGAGGTTTTTTTTTGCTCGAATATCAGCTTCTCTGTGCAGTATTCGAAGACTTAAAACAAGTTCATTAGTGACAACACAAGCATTCTGTGACCTACTCTTTGCAAAACTGTACTAAGATACCCTGGAGTTGTTGATACTGTCTGTTATAGCTAGCTTCTGGAAACCTTGGTTGTCATAAGTGACAGTGTTGACGTTAGGGGAAACTATGTAGGTTTTGTATGTGTGTGATACGCTAGGCAAGCAAACAGCAGAAGGATAGTATTACATGAAAGAACGGTTTTACAAAAGTTAATCAACCCCTTTTCCTTTCCTTTACAACACTGTCCTTAAAAATATTCTTGAACATTCCTCATAATAAAACGTCTACCAACAATTGTGGGTCTATGTCTTACGTAAAACAGTGGGAGTATTTCAAATGCTCATAATTTCGTGACATACCACGCGCATTAGGCCATCTTCAAATATTTCCTTTCTTCAGAGCAATCGAATTCTTTCCCTCTAAAGCAGCGTGACAGATATTGCATCACATTCTTTAATCACTGTGCGTAATTTTGAAACGAAATACAAAGTACTCCACTTCCTGGAACGGATCAAACTGTATCCATCTTCATTAGAAACGCCCCGTTCGTAGGAACTGAACAAGTGACGCATTTATTTTGATTATCCTTCGCGTGATGGATGGAAATATTTTTCCCGCCCTCGGGGCGCTGCCTCGTCGCTGCGAGATGAAATTATCTTTTTCTGAAATATGCCGTCTTTCGCAATAAAAGTATCGAAGATGTACACTGTTTCACAAATAGTGGTGGTGGTTTGTTCATGCCGATCCTCTGCCCCAGGCAGTGTTCTCTCTGTCTCATCGTAGAATGTGCAGCGCCGTCTCCTCGCCTAGGAGGCATCGTTCTTAGGCGAAGGAAGCTTGATTGGAATTTATATTTTCCTGTCCTCCACGCTCCGTATCGCTTATAGCACAAAATATTCCCATTGCACGTCTTCTAATGGCGGTTCTGGCTGCTGGACGGGCTTCTAGGCCGGGGGGTCGCATGAGTAATGGCGAAATTCTGCGTGAGTGAGTGTACGACGCTTCTTCATAGTGAGAATCGCAACAGACTGCGAATGTCGTCCGATGAGAGAGGGCGCACATGAGGTGGTCATTTGAGCATAATTAAAATTCTTTCCATGGCAGTTAAAGTGTCACCTAACTATTTAGTCTACCTTCTAGCGCTGTGTGCTTACAGCTGGTGGGTTGTTGTTTTTTCTTTCTCGTAACCAGATTATGACGTCGTTGGAGGAAAACAACATTTTTCTTCCTACTCATTTCTTGGCGATATAATTTAAAAGAAGGAAAAACGACGCAACTCCTTAACGACACTAAAGAACGAGTAATTTAAAACCAGTGCAAAAGTGTGGGTAAGGCGTCATCACACGCCCCAGAGCATGTGCTAGCAGCACTAGGCGACTCTGTATTTGGTTACCTATTTTTATTCGATTAATGATCTCACGGCGCGACCCCTTTATCGCTTTGGTGAGCTGGAAATCCTCTTTTACGTGGTGAAATATTATCCACATTTAGCCTTTCCTTCCGGGGTTCGTTGGAATCGTGGATGTTGACTCGATGCTTCCTGCCTTTTCCTGCCGAAATGAGAAACTCCGCCACCAAAAATGACCTAGCTATCGGGTGTAGAAGAAAACTTAATAGTTTTACTCAGCACACACGTTTTAACCACGTGCCCTTTGCTTACACGTTATAGCAGCCGAATGTAGCAATCTCACAAAACAATGCGCCCCCACCCGCGCCAAGAATTGCTTATCATCAATCTTCCTAATGCCCTTCAATCACACCCACCTTCCCCTTCGAAACCTCCCGTCCTCCGCCAAAATGAATGTGCGTTTCGGACGAATATAAAACACTATTTTCATTATTCATACACACGCCAAACCGGCTAGCAGCGTTTTCGATGGTCGCTTTTGATAAAGCAGGAACAACACAACCAACACAAATCGTGTGGCACAAATAGTTTTCCCGTACACCGAAAATGCTGATATGCTCCACATTAGTAGACCGTCTTAGTATTGGACGTAGTAAACCTTTCTGTGCCGCCTGCTGTAGGTGAAAAGAATGGAATTTATTTGTCCGAGTCATGCGCCCAACCTGGCCTCCCAATATGTGCGGGAAGAGATTGGGCTCTGGTGAGATGTTCGAAGCTCACCGATTTTTCTCTAAACCCCCAAAATGCACCCATAAATCGGTCCTTTTCCTCCTCAACGCTACGCAACACAGCGCTCCAAGAACTCCAAGATACGATCCGACGTGAGTACGGGCAGAAAATGTTTTATTGATGTTTCACCTCGATTTACGAGCCACTCCAGGTGTTGGCAACCCGGGTTTCAAACCGGACCGATCCTGCTGCTTCGAATTTAATGACCCAGTAGCGGGAAGCGTGGTCGGCGAGTGGTGGGTCCCAGGCCCAGGCGTTACGATCCCGCACGCGTCGCCATCCTTCCGACGTTAATAAATCCCTTTCTCATTAAGTTCTCGCTTCCAGGCCAGGCAACGGGCATTGATTTTCGGCCCTCCTGCCCAAATGGGGCCTCTTAATGGGGATCTAAAAATGTTCGAAACACTTCCCGCGCACGGCCCACGGGTGGGAAGAGTGGGATCAGATTGCGATCGAAGAAAAGGACCCCGGGACATGGTGGAGCGCGACTTCGGAGTCGACTGAATTTCCATTTTTGCTCTCCGCACCTTTTAGCTCCCCGGCGCCAACGATCAATATCGGTTCGGCAAAATCATTCAAATTCGATTTAGCACTCAGCGCTTTCTTGTGCTCCAGCTGGCTCGGTCGGTCGTCGGTCGGTTGGTCGTTCCAGACGTGCGTGAAACACTGCATTAATGAACGCTTGCCCCTTATTGGGGGTGCGCTCCAAGCATAATTCAATTCGTTGGACGTTAGATACATTCAATTCCCTTCGGGGCGCGAGTTGTTTAACCTCCGGCTTTTACCTTTTTTTCGGCCTTTCCTTCCACCAGTAGCCCAACCCGCAAGAACCTGATCGGCTGTGCTCGATTTGAATGTCCTAATCGATGTTCGCTCTTCAAATAATCGGCGGCCCAAACAGCGGCAGCTGCGGATTATAATAGAAAATAATAAAAAAAAAACAGAGGCGAGAAAAAACACGTAGTAACGAGACGCTCCAAGGACGCGCAGGGACACGCATCCCCCGAAAATCCTCTCTAGGGAAAAGTGGACGCAAACGAAAAATAAAACATCTCAACCAGGGCAGGGTATTAAACATTTCCTTCGCTGGTGCTGGTGCTGCTGCTTTGCATTGGAGGATCATTAAGATCGGGCTGGGATTATTCTGCAATTTAATATGTGCATATTTAGTCCCACTGCTGCTGCTGCCAGCTACCACCACCAGGAGGATTACCCCTCACCCACATTTACACACACACACATACATCCTTCAACGATGGGGAAATGTTTTGTTGTGCTTTTTTCCCCGGATTTCAGTCATCTTTTCGTAGTGGGTTGCTATGGGAATTCCATGCAATGTTGAACATGCCCCAAGACCCGTCCCAGCGCTCCCCTATCACATCCGTACAATCGAGATTAAAAATTTTCTTATTTAGCCACCGTCGATTACACTTATATTGCGTCTTACACTGGAGATTCATTAGAATATTTAGGAAAAAAAAGTAGCTAAGGTGGTGCACGGTGTGATGAATAGTAGCTGCTAATTCTATCTTCAGTACTAGAACTGTACTCTTGTGCTAATAAGTTTTTTTTTGTTTATAGGCTTCCTATAAATCATGTTTTCTCACTTTAGAGCAATAGTAAAAGAATGTGTTACTAGCAAAATATGACTGAAAACAGTGGTGTGTGGGTGTGCTGAAGTGAAGCTCCCAAATTAGTCTTATTCAAGTAGCAGCAGCAGCAGGATGTGTCAGCTCCTGCTTGCACCATCCATCATCCACGCACGTGGCGCCCTTATCCTTGTTGGCTGGCTCATCGTTTTGCAGTGAAGCAGCTATTTGGAACAATATTTCCTTTCTCTTCTCTGGTGGAATGCCCCTTTCTCGCAACGTCCTAGAACCCAGCCTTCTGCTCTCGATTGTTCCTTCAATCCGATTGCTTATCTGACTGATCTGAAAATTTAATTGTTTTTTTTTCTGTTTTATTTTTGCGTAAAGCTTCAACCTCGGGTAGGACTCCGAGTGTCTGTTTTTGAGCCGCAGAATCTCGGTGCAGAGAGTGTAGTGGTTGGAATGAAAAGAAAAAAGCTCTTTTTGTTGGTTAGAATTTTTGTGAAGCATTTTCTACTCCCACGTTATATTTCCTCCCTTAATTGTGCAAGTGAACACATGTCTATCATTTGAGCAATACATTTTCTGAACATTCGGTGTATTGCTTGCTAAGGAAAACATCCAGTCAGGTGTTGGATGTATGTATATCTAACCGAAAGTTCAATTTCTTCAAAACGATAACCTTCAACCCGATCGAAAGTGCCTCTTGAAGGTTGTACTAAAAATAACCTCAAAATCATTAGTACACAAGCAACGGTGAAGGCGAGTGTCATGCGGTGACGCCTTTCAAGCGGTAAGGACGAATCCGGGACAAAACAGTAATCGAAACGCATTTTTATAGGACGCCGCACCGCATTGGAAATTCAGTACCTTTTTGATGAGCGATTGAATTATTTATTAGCTCTTGGTCACGAAGTGTCTGGGGACTTGTGCGCTAAACTGGAGTGGTATAATTTCTTCAGCCGTGTGCTGTCGTGTTGTGACAAATCGGATGAACTTGTTGGATACTAATAATAATAATGTTGTATACTAACTAATTTACTGTGTTGTTTTTCTATCGATTTGATTTAGACCGTTTTTCCTCTGTTACATTATTAATTCGGGCTCCGCACATCTCCTTTCCCCAGACCAGTGAGGTTCTTCAAGAACAGTTTCAAAGTTTGGCCAAATGTTATTTCAAACCCCATTTGATGGATCTCCATCGCAAACTCTATTTTTATAATAATCTCTGTTGCTTATTCAATAAACCGAAGATATGCGTACGTCCCCATCAGATGATTGATGAGATAAAATTATCGGAAACCGCGTGTGGCGATACCCGGAAAACCTTACTCAAAGCTCAAACTGGACCGGAATGGAGCATAAATGTAATGCATCTTATGAAAAATTCCTAAAAAGTGTCCTCCCTTGCCGAGGGCCGATAAAGCGGATAAAACCAAATCCCTACTACGGTTACTTCATCCATCCAATCCATCTACCACCTCCCCCCATATGTCAACCGGCCTGTCAGCGGCGATTATCGGCAATCGGATTACGACGGCAGATCGCGCTCAGTCATCGGCCCGATAACTGTCAATGGCAGCCGCACCAGCAGGATCAACGAGAGAGAAGGAGCGGACAACCTCTCCACGTCGTCATCATCGTTGTACCGAAACCGCAAGACACTCCAAACCGAAAAGCAAATCTATTCGTTTATGTAAGTCGTCCTCGTGGTCGTCTGCGTCGTGCGTTTGGTGTGGGGGGGAAATGCGGGAAATGTGCGAGCGGGATAGGAAAAAAAAACAGCAACGATGGGGGTGTGGCACGTTTGCCGTACGCAGCAGCTGTTTTTTTCCCGTTCCATCCAGTTCCACCGCTCAAGGAGCAGCGAGAGTTCAGGAGCTTGGAGATACCGCAGAAGGGGCGATCTTACGCAAAACACGTAGTTTGCCTTCGTGTCCCAGTTCCCTGCAAGTGACAGCGCGCGCGGTCTCGAGGATGATGGCGCTAAGCGGTTATGATGGCATTTTTATATTATCCTATTGAGACGACATTTCTGTTCAACCATCCTTCTCCATAACAACCGGCACCGATAGAGGGCGGAAAAAATACATCGCCCCGTACCTGTCACAGTTTGCGTGGCCTCATCCAGCAAGAACATTCAGGATGGGCGCAAGAAAAGGTAACGAAAATGTAAGTCACTTGTGGTAATAATCGATAATGAGCATGGTGTTGTCATTTTTTGTGGCATTTTTTCATGCGATTTTGCCCAACGCTTCGCGTTTCGCGATTGATAGGTGCGCTGAGATATCATCAACATGAGAAACGATTCATTACATCGCAGTAAATTAGGGATCTTATTGCTTCGAGTTTTAAATGTTTTTTTTCATATTGTCTTACTTGAAAGCAGATACTTTAAAACATGAAATGAAAGATCCAAAATTTTCATTAAATCAAAGTATGCGTATGACTTCTTTATGGACGCAAATAACCTAAGTAAGTTTTGTAGTCTTGTCATATCTGTCTTTAGTTTTAGCTTTAGATTTATTATTATATTTTGGTTTGTTAACTCACGCTTACGAGCTGCAATTTGTTTTATAAATTAAAACTTGTAAAGCGTAGTTCCAAGCAAGTGCGTAACCTGATCAGAACAGGTATCGCTGTGAGCGACTACAAGTTACAATTAGTGTGTGTGTGTGCCACAGGTGGTGGTGCTGCCGTGAGGCACTGCATAAACGCCGGAGAAAGGTTGAAAAGAGAGCTGCCGAAAAAAAAACAACCGTTACATGCGCTCGTATCGGGGCCATCGGTGGAAGAAGAACACGGAACACGGAAGGCGGGGGGGACCAGAAGTCAATTTGAGGGTTGCATATTTTCTTCACCCGGCGGGCACCGAGAATGCACGGCTGTGGCCGTCGTCTTACCTTTTATCGTCGTCTGGCCGCGAAGAAACGCTACGCTTTGTGTTACTTTTTATCTCTTACTGCGTTTTAAAATGCGAAGCGTGCTTGTTGTTTTGCTTCTCTCAGTGCACTTCTCTAACGTGCTTCTTCCGCGCTGTTGCTGAGTGTTTTCTTCATTCTCACATTCGCTCTCTCTCTCTCTCCTCTCTTCGCTATCTCGGAACATTGCGTTTTTCGTGTCCACGCGACCAAAAATTCGATCAAGGAGAACGCGATAAACAAAAAGCTCCGGTTTGGTTTGCCTGCCAGTCTTGTCAATTTTGTTGCACTTCTTTCGGTGCTTTCTTTCCCGTTCGCTCGGTGCGTTCTCGGGGTCCGTGCAATTACGTTCCGTTTCTCTCGTGGCGACTCATTGCACAACGGCGGCAGGCAGCAACATAACGGCAAATGATTTCAGGGTATATATATATATATATTGCCGGTTTGAAAATTGTTTGCCTGCCTCTGCTGCATGTCGCGTCACCAACATCCTCTTTCCTGGTTGTGCCTCGCACAGGCGTGGACCGTGTGACTTTGACGTTTTCACGTCGCCTGCTTCGATGTTACATTATTAATTCGGGCTCCGCACATCTCCTTTCCCCAGACCAGTGAGGTTCTTCAAGAACAGTTTCAAAGTTTGGCCAAAGGTTGCCAACTTCAAATTTCCATCTTTCGCTTGTCTAATGTGCTGCGCGCATAATTTACCTGCGTCTCGCCTCGTTCGTTCCCGTTATGTGGTTCTCACGATTTTTGTGTTTCATCGCAACTTCCCTTCTTCCCACCCTTCTCACCTCTTGGGGTCGTCTCCCAAGGGAAGGTTGTGGCGTGCTTCAAATCAACACAGATACACACCACCTGGAAGAGTGCGCTGCACATCCTCCTTTGCTCAGGCCCAACGCTGCTGGCTGATGCTCCGGTCATCGACCCGGATCGCGGCGGCGAAGTGCACGGAAAAGATGCAGCGAGCGCGCCCGCAGCCGCCGCTGTTACGAAAGACGAAATTCGTTCGAACCAGAGCTGCATTATTCACCTTCCTTCTCGGCACCATTCACCGCGCGCCGCAGCTCTTTGGAAGGCAGGAAGGTGAGCTCCAATTTTGCTTCTTCCTTTGGTCGCCTCTCCGGACGGTGTGTGTGTGTGCTTATGCCTCCTCACATACCATTATCGTGCGTACCGGCACCGTCCGGAGGACCGATTTATGAGCCGGTGTCTAGCTCTCGACCTCTTCCCTCCTTCAGGTCAGGTGCGATGATTTCGATGATGGAGCAGATCTGTCTGGTTTTTGCAGATCGCGTTCCAGAACACACTGTCGTCCGCACGTAACAAGATTCAATTTGGGTTTTCTGGTTGGGATTTTCGATGTTTCGGGTCGGGGGCATAGTTTCGAAAACGAAGCAAAAAAATCAATTCCACTCAATGCGTGATTCGGAGGACGAGAGGTTGAAAGGAGCACGCGTGGAGTGGTACACAGGATTTCAGTCGTTGAATAGGCATCTAGCCGGCGCTTCACGTTCTTCATGCTCTCTGAAGCGCCGGAACGCCGGTGTGATCATCGTTGCAGAATGGTGTTTCTTTCCCACGCACCCAACCGCACATTTTTTCACACATTTTCGTCTGTGACCTTCAGAACATATTTTCCAGAGATGAATCGGGGTGCTGTTTCTTCACTCTCTGCGCTATTGAGTAATAGAAGTTACACGTGTGCTCCATTCGATGTGATGTTCCGGACAAAAATGTTCAACCAGAATTTTGAGAATAAAAATATATAACAGACCGCCTCTCTCCATCACCATCACACACGCGCTCAATCGATCATGAAGATATTATTGCTCATAAAACAGAGTGTGTGCAGTATTCCTGGCAGCACCCAGTTTTGCATGGGAAAGCATGTTTTGCACGCGAATTTTCCATCCATCCATCCATCCGTCCATAGACCTCTAAACCTCTAGAGCAGAACAAACACCGAAACGAGAGCACGGTGCCTAAAAGCATCGATTCGCGAAATTTATGCCTCCTCACATACCATTATCGTGCGTACCGGCACCGTCCGGAGGACCGATTTATGAGCCGGTGTCTAGCTCTCGACTTCTTCCCTCCTTCAGGTCAGGTGCGATGATTTCGATGATGGAGCAGATCTGTCTGGTTTTTGCAGATCGCGTTCCAAAACACACTGTCGTCCGCACGTAACAAGATTCAATTTGGGTTTTCTGGTTGGGATTTTCGATGTTTCGGGTCGGGGGCATAGTGCAGATGGGCAAACAAGTTTTAAAACTCGTGCCGCGCCGTTCCTCGGTAGAAAACATTTGAAGGCAACGCTTAGAGCCGAGGAATTCCGGTCAATGATGAGTAATTGGTCTTAAATTAAGTTATGAGAGTACGAAGAATTCAGTCTTCCACCATCCCTTTCGCTTACGGCAAACAGCCGGGAGATGCTGTGCTAGCCGTTTTCTATCGTTCGGTTGTGCACAAACGAGAGAAAACCCATCCAGATGCGTTCGAGGAATCCACATTGATTGCGGAACAGCAATCTCGCGGAGGCACGAGTATCCGCGGAAATAGTCATGTCCGGTTCGCTAAAACGCTGCGTATGATGGAATGGGGCGTTCGATAAATATTTATAAACGAAGTCACACGTGAGATAAAATCGATGACGTAAAAAGTAATGTAAACAAGGCGATAAAGTTGGACGAGTGTGGCTTGCCGATGTTCGGTATATTAATGTACCATCAGAGGGATCCCTTCAACTATCATGAACAATTCACAATCATTGAGACCTCTGCATAGTCGTCCATACGTAATTTGAGATTTTCGTTAAACGTATTTTTCAACAAGATTAAATCTCTAATTCTTTCATTACAAATGACGACGTATTTCTACGGATAATTTCTGTTTGCTGCAACAGCGAAGTTTCCACAATTTTAGGCTATGCCAAAATAGCTGTCCACACGAAATGTTGGAATGTAAAGCGTTTTCCAATATCTTCGCGATTTGTGAAACAGTGTACATCTTCGATACTTTTATTGCGAAAGACGGCATATTTCAGAAAAGATAATTTCATCTCGCAGCGACGAGGCAGCGCCCCGAGGGCGGGAAAAATATTTCCATCCATCACGCGAAGGATAATCAAAATAAATGCGTCACTTGTTCAGTTAAGGCAGCGCCCCGAGGGCGGGAAAAATATTTCCATCCATCACGCGAAGGATAATCAAAATAAATGCGTCACTTGTTCAGTTCCTACGAACGGGGCGTTTCTAATGAAGATGGATACAGTTTGATCCGTTCCAGGAAGTGGAGTACTTTGTATTTCGTTTCAAAATTACGCACAGTGATTAAAGAATGTGATGCAATATCTGTCACGCTGCTTTAGAGGGAAAGAATTCGATTGCTCTGAAGAAAGGAAATATTTGAAGATGGCCTAATGCGCGTGGTATGTCACGAAATTATGAGCATTTGAAATA